>PVIU01005111.1:0-117838 GCA_004026605.1 Ondatra zibethicus
GGGCTGCAGGAATGACCAAGGAAGGTGTGGATGTGAATACAAAGGCATCACTTTCCCATCACGAGAGAGCTCTCCATTCTGTACATTTTGAGTGTTCCCTCATTCCATCCCTGCCTCTTTTCTGAGTAACTTCCCATTGTGTGGCCCTGAATTGAGGGATGCTCTTGGGTCCAGGGAGATCTGCCTGGAGTGTTGCCAATGGAGAAAAGGGGGTTTTTATACTTACTGCTAGGAGACACAAAGAGGATTTGACCTCGAAGGAAGGATTAGTCTTTCTTTGACAGGTGCTCCAAGGTATCTGATGATGGGCGTGGCTGATGTTAAGTGTTGGCATCACCCGTTCATACTGAGTGACGCAAGGTAGCACACAAGATCATACCACTGAAGTAGAACAGCTAACACATGCGCTCTGGAAACTGAACCTGGGTCCTCTGCAAGAGCAGCAAACGATCTTAATCATTAAGCCATCTCTCTGAGCCCCAATTGGTAGAAATGAAGTTCTAAATTAAATGCTTTTCTATCTCTCAATCACCTGAAATAGCTGGCTGTACTCCTTTACAAAGGGTATTGTATCATAACTTAGAAAAATAGCGGCGGTAACTAGGTATAAATAAAATGCTTCGTGACCTTTCATGCCCCTAATTACCAGATGTTCTATACCAGACAGATGAATGGAAAAATGATTTGGAGGTATATATAAAAGGATTGGTATTTTGTTTTCAACAGTTGTACTTCCTTTTTTGATTATTGATACAATGGCCTCAATTAAGGAAATTTATTTCCTTCATTTCCAGACCCAGAGTCAGTGTGGCTTAGATGAGATTGATACTTGCTGTCAATGCACTTCCTCCTTCCCAACTCCTTCCTCTCAACTCATTTTGAGTTCTGTCTTTATTATCATTTTTAATAGAAAATGAGGACCGCTATCTATTTAACCACCCAATCGCTCTTGGATGAGTTTGGTCCCTCTTCAGCACTTTCTGCATGATGGACATGCCAACTGTGTGTGAGATGACATCCCACACCACACTGTGCGTGAACAACACTGCGTCTACGGTAATGGTCACCGGACCAATAGAAGTGGCAGTTTGTTAATAGCAATTTCCAAAATCTTTAGCCTCTCCAGCATCCCTGGCAAAGAAGGAAAAAAAAATGAAGTTGAGTTTTGCTGTTGAGGAAATCTAACCCAAGGGAAATCAGAATCCCACTGAGTTATTGAAAAGATGTGAAATAAGATGCCTGGCCCGGGTCTACATTCTGAAGCATGCACGGCCTAATGTGTACTTATGGTGCGCTGACAGGAATGAGGAGCTCCATGGACAGGCTGGGCTGTCTCCCTGCTATTTTATTTCAACAGAAATTAATCTTTAATTTGCTCATCTCAAAAATAAACGCTGCCTGGCTGTGATTAAGGCGAACACCAGATTTACTAATATGTGCCTTTTCACTTAGTCTTGACTTCATTCCATTAGCAGCGAGCTAGTATTGATCAAGGGATGAAGAGCCCAAGAATATGCAGAAAATCTGATTAATCCTCCTGAGGTGTCATGAAACACATTCCCCCAAAGATTAGATCTTGTATTTTGCGCCAACATTTGAAAGGCGTCTTATGTGTCTGTAACATGTGCTCTCCATTTGTAACATGAAACCTCAAGTTACTCACTTATAGCTGATCAGAGCTTGACTATATCTTTACATCTAGACATTGGTTCAACACATTCACTGACAGCTTTCAGTGTATCTATCACTAAGATATCACTAAGACGTCCGAATTAAGGAGAAATGGAATGTTTTTCACTCCAAAAATGAAGAACTATAATATCCTGATGTTCCAATGCAAGAATCAGACCCAAATTGACATCATTTCACAGGTGGATGTGTGCCCTGGGAAACATGCTGGCTTGTGGTCTTGGTATAGACGTCAAGGGAGGGATAAGAATATATTCCACTTCCACTACTCTGTTCTCCAAATGGAAAGTAACCATCCTTGTCCACCACTCTTTCAAGTATCGGACGTCCTTATGAGACTTACTTTCCCCACTCAGTGTCTTGCTAAAACTAGGCACATCAGAAATGTGGCTCTAAAAGCCAGCTGTAGGGGACATTTCCCTGTGCACTCTGGGAGGCAGGATTCTTTTTTCAAGGTATCAGGCTAAGAACAGAAATGGTAATATCCATCATTGTCAATGGGGCAGGAGCGTGCTGTGTCACAAGACTGTGGGACTAAGAAGGGCTTCTTGAAAGGGATTTGGAAGGAGAGATGTGAGTGTGAGCCTACAGAGGGAAGCGATCAGAGCAGCCACTTGGCACCAACCCAGCACAGCAGGCCAACCTTGCCCAAGGCCCTAGGGTTAGAGTCTGGAAGGGTCCACCCTCCATTGGTCATTTTCCTGGACCTCCCATTCGTGGAGAGACTGTCAAGGCTCTGACCTGTTAGGCTCCTCCTGCTCTCATCTCCTAAGTACTTCTTGTCACTGAGCCCATTTTCTGCACATATGTGTGCATGTGATAATCCTGTTCACATGTGTGAGCCTATTCGTGCATGTGCAGGTTCAGATGTACATGTGTGGCATGGGTTGGAGGGGTTTGCCTGTACTGAAATAGGAACTTTTGTTGGACTTGGAGCTCATCATACCTGCTAGCTGGGCTAGCCATCTTGCTGCTAGATTTCCCTGCCCTGCATGCTGGGGTTACAGATGATCTGCCATGTTTGCTCAGCTTTTTTTTTTTAATTGTTTTTATTGAGCTATATATTTTTCTCCACTCTGTTTTCTCTTCAGATTGTATAAATCTTTTGCCTTTTGCCCAGCTTTTTATGTGACTTCTAGGGACCTCAGTCTTACACAGAAACTTTTTTATCCACTATGTCCTCCCCTAGCCCTTGTTTACATATTTTTTAAAAATATATTCACATCAGTGGACTTTCTGACTGTGGCTATTTCCTAATGGTTTGAAATCAGAGCATTCTTATAGATCTAGATATTTAGGGTATGTTGGTGGGTCACAGGGTGAGCTTTTGGTATTTCCAGGGTGAGTTTCTCTCTTCAGTGGGTTTTGTTCCTAATTTGCTTGCCTCCATCTTTGACAGCTGAGCCTTGTGCAACAAGGAATGGCAGAGGGGCCTCCATAAGGCAAGGCTTACCTGTCCACTATTTCTACCTCAAGCCCGATTCTGTGAGGCTTGGGAGAGCTGGATTTACATTACAGGTGGTAGATAGTTCACAGCCGGGAGTTTGTGGTCCTAAAACACCCTAACTACTGAGACTAAAATAGAATTACTATATGTGACCAATTTTCATCTCTTATTTCTTATCTCTATCATTTATCTCTATCATCTATCAATCCATGCATTCATCTACATATATCATATAAATCAATAAAGATAATCTAATACTGGAAGACAGTACAATTCAAATTATATCAGAAATATTTGTAGAAAAGACAATGAATGTATAGACTGGTGAAAATACCAAACATGATAGAAGCAGTCATTGCGAATATGTAAAGAAGTCACATAATCAAACGAGGATCAGAAAACGAACCCTGATTTGAGAATAGACAGAGGGCCTACATGGATATTTTCAAAGGCGTACATAAGTGGTCAGCGCTAGATGGAAACATGATCTACATAAACAGTCCTGAGGGAACTGCAAACTAAAATCACAAGGCTATATCACCCCACAGCTGTCTTAACAATTATCAACAGAATGACAAGGTTTAGCAAGCGTTGGTGACAATGTGTTCAAAAGGAGTAAAATGTAAATGACTTTGTTATTATGGAAACAGTGTGGAGATCCCTCAACAACTAAAAACGGGCTGCCAGATAATAGAGGCATCCAATGATTTTGTTGATGTAAGGAGATAGAATCAATTTGAGCAACTGACATCACACGCCATTGTTCATTGTACCACGGTCTCAGCCTATGTGTCCTTGGCAGATGGGGGGGTACGTACGATGAAATTGATCAACCCTTAGAAAGAAATGATGTCCCTTGCAACAGCATGCGCCAATCTTCAGGACGTTATGTCAAGGGAAATAAGCCAGACACTGAAGGGCAGAAGCTCTGCCTCAGCCACATGTGGAATATAAGACAGACAAATTCATAGACCTAAAGTAGGATTATGGATTGCTGGTGCCAAGGGAAAGAGAAACCCAGGGAAACGGTGAATAACTGACATGGGACACCACGTCCATGGGAAGACACTGATCCAGAGAGATATGGGACAATCCCCTGACACCCGTGACCAGCAAAGTGTCATGTTCTTGGCACTTGGCACTTGCTAACAGAGTCCTTACATATTCTACCACAAGATTAGTCCATGTAATTAGCTTCTTTCAGCCGTTCTGTTCCGCATACACCTTTTTAAAGATCACACTGGGCATCATTGATGCTTAAAACTTGCATTTATTCTTTCATTTAAAAAAAAATGAAAACCAAGATGTGAGATGAGTTTTTCCCCTTAGTTCTTTTCCCTTCTTGGTCTTGATGAGGCTGTCCTAATCAGAAATGTGGTCCAGAGTGTGCAGCCTGAGTGGGCCCAGGCATCAGAGTTCATTAAAGGAGGTCAAGAACCTCATATGCTCATTTCCCTGAGACAGGATTCTTGACAGCAAACAGAAATCACTGTCAAGTTCATAGTCAAAAAGAGAGTAAGTACAGAAAAGATAGGATGGAGAGCAAGATTTTCACTGTGGTTCAAAGGGGAACTGAAAGACAGAACTAGCTCATAGCTAGGCCACGAGGACTTTCTTCAGTATATACCCTTTCCTCCACCACAGAGGAGCCTTCACTGCCCACTCAGCAGGGGGCACTATGACTGTGGAGGAGAGGGTGTGTGGGAGGCAAAGACCCAGGAGCTGACAAATCCTCAGAATGTGGGGCTTCTCACACACCACGCTCCTCTTCTATGCCCTCTCCAAGTGAATGCTGAATTCTGAATCCTGCAGATAGAGGGCGTCAGAGGGTGCTGGTGGGACTGCCTGTGTGTTTACCCTCTCCAGCAGAGGTTCCTTCTCCTCTGGGGGAATCTAAGAAGTGTTGGTTCTTCCCAAGAAAAGGTCTTTCCAGAATGAGTGGTTCTCAACCCGCGGGTCGTGACCCCTTTGGCAAACTTTCTCTCCCCAAAAATATTTACAATGCGATCGATAACAGTAGCACAATTACAGTCGTGAAGTAGCAACAAGAATAGTGCTGTGGTTGCGGTACCACAACATGGACTGTGTTAAAGAGTCACAGCATTAGGAAGGTTGAGAACCACTATGCTAGATAGAGCTGGGCTATGGCACACAACCAGAGCTAGAGATTGTCTTTCAGAAGACGGTTTGGCATTGGTAGGGACTGGGGATTTGCAGACGAGCTGGGAAGGCAGTGCAGGGGGCTCTGTGGGCTCCTCACTAAGTGTCCTCCAGAGTTAGCGCCTGTGTGGTCAGGATATTTTCATCCAATCCAAGATACTGATGTTAGCATATAACCATGAACTAAATTCCAGGCTACAATTCAAATGGTTAATTCATTTTGAATGACGGGTTATCAAGGTCAGGAGAAGTCTTGTATCCAAGTTGTGGCACCTATAGCATGCCCTGGTTGTGGAAGGTTTGTGGCTTCCTCTGAATTTGAGGCCAGCAAGATGGAGAGACAGAAACTTGTGTAGCTTGCTGATATGGGAAACAGAGCTAAGAAGGGCTTTTATTGTTCCAAAGGATGGAGGGTCTTTTCAAGGGGCTGGGCAGAAGCTCTGTGAACAGCATGTTGGATAAGAACATGTTACATGTCACAGGCTCCTTTTCATCTGGAAGCCAGGAAGGTTCTGTAACAAATTGTGTTTGATTTCTATGCAGTGGACAGGTTGCCCAATCTGTTCATCTCCACCAGTGGAAACCTGATCGTCTTGTCTCCTGGATTCCTTTGGAGCAACAAGGGCCTAGAGGACGATGTTGATGCCTCAGACTCTATGGAAGCATGATCCTTGGGAAACAGAAATGTAATAACCCATGTGTTCATTGTTGATCCAGATGACCGAGCCAATGAGTAGAGAACACTAAATCTTCTGAGTTCAAGATCCTGAGATTTTGGGAGGTCTGGGAGTCCTGTTTTGGGACCCACCACCTACCCTCTAACAATTCACCCAGTATACTAGCTGCTTCAGCCGCACCAGTGGGGCAGTTGGGGATGATGTATGTACCATAGAGCATAGGAATTGGTACCTTACGTTGTAATTCCTACTGGTCCTGCCTGGGTCAATACAAATCTTGACTTCTACTCTCATCATCCAGCCCCCAGGAGGCCTAAACTTCAGGATCTTACAAATTCCTTTGAGTTTCCACATGACATAAAACCTAGCACATAAGATCTTAGGTATGTTGCATCTGCCTCAAGTCTTCTGCATGGGTCTCCATTCTCTTCACATCTTGCTTCTTTGTTGTTCATCTCAGGACATTCTTCCTGAGAGTGTGCTGAAACTCAGGAGGCCGTCAGTGGGGTCCCCTCAGACCCTCAGAGTGGAGCAACTTTAGAGTAGCTGTCTTTCTGCCTCTTCTCACTGTAAAGTGACAGGGCACTCATTGAAATATGATGGTAGCTAATTGCTGGTTGCAAAGTTAACGAATACCCGGACTATCTTTGCACATCTCGTGTCTGTGCTAAAGCCCAGCATAACATTGACAATCGATTACATTTATCAATTATATATATTTATATATATATTATATTTATATATAATATATATTATAATTATATTTATCAATTATATTTCTATGTCTATCACTGGTACAATTTCTTCATCTTAACTCCAACTGTGTTCTGTAAAACTGCACGTGGATGCATGTGGAATTATATTTACATGTGATCCCTTAGCTAGAGAAAGCAGTTGTCCTATTGTAGTATTATTACATATCTTATCACAAATCAGAAGCAGCATACCATCTGTGAGTGGACAGTTTTAGGAAGAGTAGAGACAGAAGTATCTATACGTACCTGTCAATACATAGCCAGAAGAGTCAGCCAGCAAAAATATGAACGGTTGAAATCATATTCTAGTTTATTGCCACACAAGTATGAAATGAATCAGTTTAAACTGGCCCGAGGCAGAACTGACCCAGCCAAAAGTCAGAACTTTGAGGAAAGTTTGATGAAGTTTGAGGGGGTGATTTATATAGAAGCCAATGCTTTTATTAAATTCATATAAACGCTAATGAGGTTCATGCTTGATTTCAGGGTCTGTATGGTAAGAAACCAGAATATTATGGCTGCTGTGTATGTAATTATATGTCACACATGTGCCAGACAGAACACTCCTGTACAGCAATGTGCTAGAATTACTGATAAAATCAGCTGGAACTGATCAACATTTCCAAGTATGGCTGAGAAATTTTAACGTCAAAGACTAGTAATTTTAATAGAGGAATGGACAGAGAGATGTTTCGAGCATTATAGAATGCCTGATAACTTCAAACACTGGAGTTTGTTTATATTACCTGCAACCATATCATTTGTATAAAGTAAACATACCTTAAGTGGCAGTTATAAACACACATGAACACAGACTAACACACAGAACAGAAAGGGTCGGGCCTGAACGAGATGAACAAGACACTGCTGTGCTTGGTCACTTTACTTTCCATAGTAACGAGAAGGGAGAAGTAAAGAGAAAATGATGCCCAAATCAACTTGATGGAAGACTGAATTTCACCTTTTGGCACTAATGTCGCCATTGTTCTTTACTCAGGGCTTCAGAGACGGCTCAGTGGGTAAGAGCATTTGTTGCCTGCCAGTAGATCTGAGTTCGGTTTCCAGCACCCATATCAGGGAGCTCGCTACTTACTGCCTGTCACTCCAGCTCCAGGTAAAATGTCACCCTCTTCTGGCCTCTGCATTGTGCCAGCACACACATGGCAGCCACACAGGCATATACACATACACATAAGTAAAAATTTAAAAAATCTTTAAAAGCAAACAAGTATGTAAATAAGAAAAGGGACTGTATTGACTCTTCCTGAAATGTAAATACAGAAATCTAGTGGGCTGCTCTCTTGCTACTGTAGATACACTGTCGTCCGCATCTACAGTTCATGATGAGAGCTGTGTAGTCATAAAATCTTTAACCCTGAAAGGAAGAGTCCATTTTTCAGTCCACCATCTTGATGTTTCCTGGGCTTCAGTTTCAAGGAATGTTTTTTTAATAATATGTCTAATACTGGATATTTGGATCTCAGTGAGCACTGAAAACTGAGTTATTCAATTTTGGAGCATGTTTGGAAATACTTCAGCACTGTTTCTTTAAAATCTTTGTGTGTCCCCCTGCCCCAGGCTTCCTCCTTCTGAAACCCCATGATGTAGATGACTCTGCCTTTTGCTAGTGTCCCAGGACTGAGGCTCTGCTTTAGGGTTGCTTTCCACTGGCCTGGCCATATGTAATGGCCAGTTCCATGTTAAGCCCATGAAGAGATTTCTTCTAAGTACCTATGTTTAATGTTAACATTTCCAAACCATTCTACTTGCTATTTCCTTGTTCAATATATAGTTTTTTTTTGTAACACATTCCAAATTGAGATTTTTGGATTAGCCTCTTGAATACCTTTAGAATTGTTGCTTTTAATTCTTTGCTCAGTAATCTAACCTCTTCGCAGCTCAACATCATTGGGACTTGTGAACTGATTTTTTTTTAAAACATGATTGAGATGATACGTCTTTCAACACTCAGTATCTTCAGGTTGCATCATGTATATTTCATATATTATATCATGAGGCTATTATTTTTGTTTGGTTTTGATTTCCTGAGACATCAACTGGCCTGCCTCCAGCTGTCAGTTCTAACCTGCTATCTTTGGACCAGGACTCCTGGATTGGGTTCAGTTTTCAACAGTTTTACGGTGTAACTGGGTGTTTTCCATCTCTGACCAATCCAGATGAATCCCTTCATCATTTTTCTCAAAATCTTGCTGTGTTAACTCTGGCCACAGTGTCATGGGGGTCCAGTAGCTCAAAACCAATGTCACGGTCCTATTATCTACCCAAGCTTTCTTTGCTGAGGACATTTATTTATGACCAATGGGTCTCCCTTCAGTGCTTTGTTGGCCACTGGAGTTTCCTAGTGGCTTCCGTCACTATGCTAGGTCTAGTGTTCTGCATCTGGGCCTGCTCATCTTCCTGCAGTTCCTGCAGTGGGATGGATGAGAAGAGGCATGGCATATGGGCCATGCACATTCTCTGTATGGAAAAGGTGGCCCTTTCTCCAAAGATTTGTATCATCTAAAGCCATGAAAGCCAATATTGCAAAGACCTGGGATTTATGAAAATGGACCAGTTTTCAGATAATCTACTTTCTTTACAGAAAAATAACAAGTGCATAAGCATTCAGTCATTAGCTTTCAGCTCCAGGAACTGTAATGCCACATAATACTAGCTTAAAATGCATAATGTTGACCTAGTTTTATTATCTACACCCTTGACTCACATGACGCCATTTGACTGAATGAAATTTTCAAAGTTGTCTTTTACAAGATGTAAATTTAAACCTCTTTGGGTCTCTTAAAAAAGTTTCCAGCACATACACAATAAATTCTAGAAAAGGCTCAGGGCTGTCAATAATTTCCCCTTTTCAATTTGAATACCCATCTGTGCAGCAGGAAAGAGATCCACGCAGATGCAGAAGCTATTGAATCAGGTGCGGCTTACCTTATTCGTGAAAATTTTGGTTCAATGTTTTTATCGATAGTATTCACAGAATCTTAAATTTTATGTGTCTATATTAATATCTGAAGCCATTATGCTTGTTTCAGACTGTTATTTATTAGAAATAGAAAGCATCAGGCTCATGGAGTCCACACTGCTGGGTCCGCTGGAGAATATGTATATGATTTTTGGAAGAGCATTAAAACAAAAACCCTAAAGTTTTCCTAATTAGTCCCTCAGAGAATCTTTAAAACAAACAAAAGTGTAAAATTGAATCCCCCCGGTGTCATTTAACAGCATCCTAGTAAAACGTTATGTGCTCCAACGGAGTCTGAAAGCTCAGGCAGGCGAGTTATAGGGCTGTGATCTGGAGGCTGGTGAAGCTGGATGCTTGAGAAAACATTACCTAGGGGAAGAGGGCCATTGGGAGGACTGGTCACTACAACTATTTTCTCGCTAGCTTACGTGCTCCCTCTTTCTGTGTGCCTCCCTCACTATACTTCTGCTTACGAGCATTTGGATTGAAGAAACACACTCCCCTTTCATCTCTTAAAAACAAACTCTGATAGGACAGTGGCTTACAAAGGGAACCTGATACCAGATTCTTTACGTTCTTAATCTATTCTTGGGCGATGACTGATGGCAATGGGGGCAGCAGACCAGGAAAACACTGGCTTCTGTTTCTTCAACTCTGCCTTTAAATAGGGAGGCTACACGTGAGAGAGACACAAAGCCTGGCTACTGGTGCATGCTGCTGTCAAGGCCCGCAGAGGGCAGGTCCTGGCCTCAGTGTGAGGACTTTTCGTGTCGGTGACAGCTTTGTTTGAATTGATTGTGGTTTCCATGACAGCCAATCTCAATAATTTGAGCTTTCCACAGCAGGGATTTTAAGGGTCAAATTATTCTTGAAATCACCTGGTTTTCCATCCCAGAGCAATCACCTCGCATATTGGCTGTTTGAGTGTTGAGATTGCCTCTTTATGAGAGAATATTGAAAACGCGTTCCCACAGAACTATTAGCATATCAAAATCCATGCACACAAAGTCCTCAGGGATTTCCCCCCAATCCACATCTGCACGGGACGGACTTCTGAAATGATTGCTTTGCTGTTGATGCTTCTTTGTGAAGGTTTTGCAAAAGTCAAAGTTTTTTTTTTTTTGTCTGTAAGGAGATCAGAATATTGGCATGAAAACCTGTCTAGTAACCTGGCCACTTCTTATTCTCCCTCATGGGTCCTTTACAAATCAAGATTCTCTTGTATGAGTCAAACTAGCTTGCTTCCAACTCAGGTTGGCATAAAGAAACAGTGATTAATCTCACTGTTTAGCAATGCTCCATACCATAAACAGAATTATAAGTGGTTGGATGGGGCCAAGAATGTTAAATTTTGTAGCCATCTCTCGACATCTTCTTGATGTGGGATTTCCCTTTGTATGCTGTGAATACCGTTGATTAATAAAGAAGCTCTCTCGGACCTGTGATAGGGTAGAGCAGAACTAGGCAGGGAAAACTAAATTAAATGCTGGGAGAAAGGAGGCGGAGTCAGAGAGAAGCCATGGAGCTGCCACTGGAGACAGACAGGGCCAGAAACTTGTGGTAGGCCATGATCCTTGTGGTAAAAGATATAATAATGGAAATGGGTTAAATTAAGATGCAAAAGCTAGCCAATAAGAAGTTAGTGCTAATAGGCCAAGCAGTGATTTAATTAATACAGTTTCTGTGTGGTTATTTCGGGGCTGAGCAGTCAGGAAGGAACAAGCGGTCTCCTACATCTTGTGTTAGGTAACAGAGGCAGAACATGTAAGGTATATTCCAGAGAACTATTTATTGTAAGAAGGTGGAAATAAAGCACTGTTCTTAAGGAACTTTGCTGAAGCTTTGACTGTGACAACAGAACAAGGAAACGTGGGTTCAGGACAAGGCTTGTGCGATGTGGAGGTGACCTGCTAATCACCGCAGCATGTACACACATCACAGGCACTGCCTGTGCAATGCGTTGCATCTCAGAACTCAGAATCCTGACAAGAAGGAATGGTGGATTTCTTTTTTTCAATTGTTTTTGTTGAGCTATATATTTTTCCCCACTCCTTTCCCTTTCTCCTCCTCTCTTAAACCCTCTCCCATGATCCCCACGCTCCCAATTTACTTAGGAGATCTTGTCTTTTTCTACTTCCCATGTAGATTAGATCCATGTATGTCTCTCTTAGGGTCCTTTTTATTGTCTAGGTTCTCTGGGATTGTGATTTATAGGCTGGTTTTTCTCTGCTTTAAGGCTAAAAGCCACTTATGTGTGAGTACATATTATATTTCTTTTTCTGAGTCTGGGTTACCTCACTTAATATGATGTTTTCCAGATCCATCCATTTGCTTACATTTTTCAAGATGCCATTATTTTTCTCCAGTGTGTAGGATTCCATTGTGTAAATGTACCACATCTTCTTTATCCATCCTGTGGTTGAGGGGCATTTAGGTTGTTTCCAGATTTTGGCTATGACAAATAATGCTGCTATGAACATAGTTGAGCACATGTCCTTATGGTATGATTGAGCATCCTTTGGGTATACACGCAAAAGAGGTATTTCTGGGTCTTAAGGTAGGTTGTTTCCTAATTTTTTAAGAAATCACCATACCAATTTCCAAAGTGGCTGTACCAGTTTCCACTCCCACCAGCAATGGAGGAGTGTTTCCTTTACCCCACATCCTCTACAGCATAAGATGTCATCAGTGTTTTTGATCTTGGCCTTTCTTACAGGTGTAAGATGGAATCTCAAAGTTGTTTTGGTTTGTATTTTTAATGGCAAAGGATGTTGAGCATTTCCTTAAGCGTCTTTCAGCCATTTTAGATTCATCTGTTGAGAGTTCTCTGTTTATGTCTGTACTCCATTTTTTATTGGATTATTTGTTCTTTTGATGATCAATTTCTTAAGTTCTTTATATATTTTGGAGATCAGCTCTCTATCTCATGTGGGGTTGGTGAAGATCTTTTCCCAGACTGTAGGCTGCTGTTTTGTCATGGAATGATTATGTCCTTTGCTTTACAGAAGCTTCTCAGTTTCAGGAGGTCCCATTTATTAATTGTTTCTCTCAGTGTCTGTGATACCAGGGTTATATTTAGAAAGTGGTCTCCTGTGCCAATGAGTTCAAGTGTACTTCCCAATTTCTCTTCTATGAGTTTCAGTGTGGTTGGTTTTATGATGAGGTCTTTGGTCCATTTGGACTTGAGTTTTGTGCATGGCAATAGATATGGATCTTTTTTTATTCTTCTACATGCTGATATACAGTTATACCAGCACCATTTATTGAATATGGTTTCTTTTTTCCATTTTATATTTTTTGCTTCTTTGTCAAAAATCAGGTGTTTGTAGATGTATGGATTGATATCCAGGTCTTTGATTTGGTTCCACTGGTCCTTCTGTCTGTTTTTATGCTAATACCAGGCTGTTTTCATTACTGTAGCTCTATAGTAGAGTTTGAAGTCAGGCACTGTGATGCCTCCAGAAATTTCTTTATTGTACAGGATTGTTTTGGCTATCCTGAGATTTTTGCTTTTCCATATGAAGTTGAGTGTTGTTTTTTTGAGGTCTGTGAAGAATTATGCTGGGATTTTGATGGGCATTGCATTGAATCTGTAGATTGCTTTTGGTAAGATTGCCATTTTTACTATGTTAATTCTACCTACCCACGAGTATGGGAAATCTTTCCATTTTCTGGTGTCTTCTTCAATTTCTTTTTTCAAAGATTTAAAGTTCTTGTCATACAGGTCTTCTGCTTGTTTGACTAGAGTTACTTCAAGGTATTTTATTTTATTTGTGGCTGTTGTGAAGGATGATGTTCCTCTGATTTCTTTCTCAGCCCAGATATCATCTATATAAAGAAGGGCTGATATTTTTCTTTTGAGTTAATCTTGTGTCCTGCTACATTACTGAAGATGTTTATAAGTTGTAGAAGTTTCTTGGTAGAATTTTTGGGGTCACTTATGTAAACTATCTTATCATCAGCTAGTAGTGAGAGTTTGGTGTTTTTCTGATTTGTATCCCTTTGATCTCCTTTTTTCTGTTTTATTGTTATAGATAGAAAATCAAGTACTATATTGAATAGATATGCTCCTGATTTCAGTGGGATCACTTAGAGTTTCTTTCCATTTAGTTTGATGTTGGCTATTGGCTTGTTGTATACTGCCTTTATTATGTTTAGGTATGTTTCTTGTCACCCTGCTCTTTCCAAGACTTTTGTCATGAAAGGGTGTTGGATTTCATTGAAGAATTTTTCAGCATTTAATGAGATTATCATTCTTTCAGTTTGTTTATATGGTAGATTGCATTAACGGATTTTCATATGTTGAACCATACCTGCATCTCTGGGATGAATCCTAGTTGGCCATTGTTGATGATTTTTCTGCTGTGTTCTTGGATTCTGTTTGCCAGTATTTTGAGTATTTTTGCATCAATGTTCATGAGGGAGATTGGTCTTTAACTCTTTCTTAGTAATGTCTTTGTGTGGTTTGGGTATCAGGATAATTGTAGTCTTGTAAAAAGAGTTTGGCAGTGTTCCTTCTGTTTCTATTGTGTGGAACAATTTGAGGAGTATTGGTATTAGCTCTTTGAAAATATTGCAGAATTCTGTGTTGAAGTCATTTGGTCTTGGGTTTGTTTATAGCTGGGAGACTTTTGATGACTGTTTTTACTTCTTTAACAGTTATATATCTATTTAATTTGCTTATATGGTCTTGATTTAATTTTGGTAAATGGTATTTATCTAGAAAGTTGTTCATTTCCTTTAAGTTTTCCAGTTTTGAGGAGTATAGGTTTTCGAAATATGGCCTAATGATTCTCTTTTTCTCCGAGTCTGTTGTTATATTCCCCTTTTTATGTCTGCTTTTGTTAATTTGGACATTTTCTCTCTGTTTTTTGGTTAGTTTGGATTAAGGTTGGTTTATTTTGTTAATTCTCTGAAAGAACTAACTCTTTGTCTCATTGATTCTTTGTATTGTTTTCTTTGTTTCTATTGTGCTAAGCTTAGCTCCCAACTTGATTATTTCCTGCTGCCTAGTTCTCCTGGGTGAGTTTGCTTTTCTTTGTTCTAAAGTTTTCAGGTGTCCTGTTAACTCACTAATGTGGGAATTTTCCAGTTTCTTTATGTAGACATTTAGCACTATGACCTGTCCTCTTAACATTGCTCTCATTGTGTTCCATAAGTTTGGGTATGTTATGTTTGAATTTTAGAAAGTCTTTAATTTCTCCCTTTATTTCTTCCATGACCCATTGATGATTCAGGTGAGCATTATTTAATTCCCATGTGTTTGTGAACTTTCCAAAATTTGTGTTGCTGTTGAATTCTAATTTTAAACCATGATGATTTGATAAGGTACATGGGGTTATTTCATTTATTTTTGTATCTGTTGAGGTTTGCTTTGTTACTGAGTATGTGGTCAGTTTTTGAGAAGGTCCCATGAGGTGCTGAGAAGTTATATTCTTTTGTGTTTGGGTGGAATGTTCTATATATGTCTGTCAAGTCCATTTGAGCCATAACATCTGTTAGTTCCCTTATTTTTCTGTTAAGTTTCTGTCTGGAAGACCTTTCCAGTGGTGAGAGTGGGGTGCTGAAGTCTCCTACTATTAGTGTGTGGGGTTTGACGTGTGATTTAAGCTTTAGTGGTATTTCTTTTACATATGATGGTGCCTTTGTATTTTGAGCATAGATGTTCAGTATTGAGATTTCCTCTTGATGGATTTTTCCTGTAACAAATATAAAATATCCTTTTTGTCTCTTTTGACTGATTTTACTTTGAAATCTATTTTGTTAGATATTAGGATAGCTACACCAGCTTGTTTCTTAGGTCCATTTGATTGGAAAACTTTTTCCCAACCCTTTATTCTGAGGTGATGTCTGTCTTTGAAGTTGAGCTGTGTTTCTTGTATGCAGCAGAAGGATGGATTCTATTTTCATATCCATTCTGTTAGCCTGTGTCTCATTATAGAGGAGTCAAGTTCATTTGTATTAAGGGATATTACTAACCAGTGATTGCTAGCTCCTGTTATTTTAGTTTTCGTTGTTGGTGATGTTATTGTGTATGTTTTCCCCTTCTTTGGGATTTGCTGCTGTGAGATCATCAATTGTCTGTGGTTTTGTGGATGTAACTAACTTCCTTGGTTTGGAGTTTTCCTTCTAGTACTTTGTGGAGGCTGGGTTTGTGGCTAGGTATTGGTTAAATCTGGTTCCGTCATGGAATATCTTGGTTTGTCAGTCTATGGCAACTGAAAGCATTGCTGGGTATAGTAGTTTGGGCTGCATAACACTTGACCAGGACCTTCTGGCTTTCATTGTTTCCATTTAGAACTCAGGTATAATTCTGACTGGTCTGTCTTTATATGTTACCTGTCCTTTTTCCTTCACAGCTCTTAACATTTTTTCTTTATTCTGTATACTTAGTATTTTGATTATTATGTGGTGTGGTGAGGGGACTTTTTTTTTTTTAATTCAGTCTATTTGGTTTTCCGTAAGCTTCTTGTATCTTCATAGGCATATCTTTCTTTAGGTTGGGAAAGTTTTCTTCTATGATTTTGTTAAATATATTTTCTATGCTTTTGAGTAGAACTTCTCCTTCTTCTACCCCTATTATTCTTTGGTTTGGTCTTTTCATGGTGTCTCATATTTCTTGTATATTTTGTGTTAAGATTTTGTTAGATTTAATGTTTTCTTTGACTGATGAGTCTATTTCCTCTATTGTATTTTCAATGCTTGAGATTCTCTCTTCCATCTCTTGTATTCTGCTGGCTATGCTTGTATTTATGGTTCCTGATAATTTTCCCATATTTTCCATTTCCAGAATTCCCTCCATTTATTTTTTTTATTGTCTCTATTTTGCTTTTCAAGTCTTGAATCTTTTCTTTCATGTGTTTGATTGCTTTTTCTTGGTTTTCTTTAAGAAATTTTTTGATTTCTCAATTTTTGGTTTGTCTTTTCCTCCATTTCTTTGAGGGAATTTTTCATTTCATTTTTAAGGGCCTCAATCAGTCTCCTAAAGTTATTTTTACCTCATTTTCTTCTGCTTAATCTGTACTGGGGTGTTCAGGTCTTGTTGTTGCAGAGCCAGTACTTTTTGTTGATGTTGTGTTGCTCTTTGTGGTATTGAGTGTGTTCTTACCTTGTCTACCCATCTTTTCCTCTGATTGGTATAGTTTTGGCTGTGTCTCTGGTGATCACTCTTCCAGGTGGCAGTGGATCCAAGGCTTAGATGGTTTCTCCTTGTGGTATAGTCAGGGCCAAGGTTTTAGTCACTCTGGAGGTAGGTAACTCACCATTTCTGGAGGTTGGTTGGTACTCCCAGAGGTTGCTTGGCAATCTCGGATGTCATTTGGGCCTGCTCCCATGGAGGTCACTGGTTCAGGCCTGCTTCTGTGAAGGTCACTGGCTCAGGTGGGAATGGTGGATTTCAATGGAGTTCTGTCACCCGATTTTTCTAATCTTTACTATTTGGGTCTCTGCCTGAGCTATAAGTCAAGAACTTTGCAGTACAAAGTCCTAAAGAGATAAAGTATTTTGTGTAAATTAAATCAAAAAGTCACATGAGCAGTTATATTTCCATGAGGTGAAATGACTTTAAAACTCATATAATAAAGAGATAAGGGAGGATATTATGTAATGCCAGTTCTGCAAGAAGAAACAATTTTTATCATATATGCACCCAGCTCAGAGCAAGTAAGTATGTAAAGCAAATATTAATGAATGCAATAAGGGATTAAGTTCCATACCACAGTAAAGGACTTCATCTAGAACACCACTTTGAGGCAAGTTATTTAGACAAGAAGGTCAACAAAGAAGAGGCTGAATCAATGGCCAGGAGGACGTGCACCTGAAAGAAAAGTCTTTTCAATGATCTAGAAACACATGGTTTCCACTAACACACAGAACATGATACATGACAGGTCAGCTGATAATTTGCACAAGAAATCTTCACAAATTAGAATAAACTCAAATTTCATTGAGTCTCTTTTCTGATCACCAATGCAAAGAAACTAGGAATCGCTCAATTAGAAAAATGTATTGACTCCATGTTGTCCTCTGACCTAGACACACAGACACACACAAATACACACAATTAATAAATCAATCAATAAATGTAATTTACAAAAGGAATCTGAAGTTGCAAAGAAATAGAAATAGTTATTAGGAATCCAACACAATCAAAAGTTCGATCATTAAAGAAGGACAGAAAAGAGAAAACAGATGGAAGAATGAGAGACGATAGGCACATAGCCCACTTTAAACAACCTGTGAGACCCCTGCTGTGTGATTGAAGACTGTAGCTACAGGTAGAGATGATGAGCTTGGATAACTGGAAGACTGTGATGTATGCTGCCTACAAGAAAAACACCACAGTAGACAAAAGCTTGTATAAATACAGCATACACAGGCTCACACAGGCGATGGGATAAAAGACAACCTAATAATGATGCTGAATAAAGATATCAACATGGCTGTATCTGTATCTGGCCAAGTCATTTCCTGAGCCAACCATTTTCTCAGACTGTAGAATATAAACTCACACATGGTACACTGGTGTATGTGTACACACGGTGGAATAAAGTGTACGCTGGTTGCATACACACAGTGAAATAAGGCAGAGTGGGTTAAATAGTGCATGGTATGTTGGTTGGTGTGCATCCACACAGTGAAATAGGGTGAAGCAGGTAAATCTGTACATATAGTCAATACCTACACTTGATTACTCATAGGACAGTCAGTAAATCAGTACAAGTGCAGATGGTTCAAACAACTCTACCAACAAGGGTGGTGCAATGGTGATGGTTCTTGTGCATATGGGCTATTTCTCAGCTAAATTCTTCCATTTTCCTCTTTTTTTTCTCTCTCTCCCCTCCTCTTCCTCCTCCTCTTTCTTCTTCTTCTTCTTTGAAAATGTTCTTATGTGCCCAAATTGCCTTCAAACTCACTCCGCAGCCAAAGATAGCCTCTATCTAATTTCCCTGCCTCATTTCAAATGCTGCACTTACAGAGATGTGTTACCCTGCCCTGTGGGAAGCCCAAGGCCCTCTCGTCTCCATCCAGGCCTAGGAAGGTGTGAATCCCAACTGACTAGGATCCCAAAAAGCCAGTACATGCAGTAGAATCAAATCCCAGTGCCATTATCATTGGCTTCTCAGTCAGTCCCCATTGTCAGTCATAGTCTTTTTGAATGATACTATTTATAATGCAATAATAAAAAAATAAATGTGAAAAAAATAACAGAGATGTGTTACCACACCCAGCTTAGATTGTTTCTTGATCTGGAAAGATAGATGAAAGCAAAACCTTGTAAGAAGAGAACTTGATACTGAGCACTTAGGGAAGAGCATGAGGATCTGGGACTAGTTGGCAGAGGGTTAGATTAAAAGATATTGTATGAACTTTTTAAAGAATTAAGAAAAAACATTACTTTGAAAGCAGCAAATATAACCCTACCACCTCTTAGTTAATTATAATGACTAAATTCTTTATACCATATTTTCTGAGATCATTTGAGATATTGTTGAAAATGACAGCATAATGATATATCGCTATCCCCAAAACTTGGAAATGACAGACTTCAAAATGACCTGTGTCAACAAAATTCTCGGTGAAAATATTGGAAAATATTTTTAATTATATGAAAGCAAAGATATAACATGCCACCCTCTGAAAAGCTGCCCACTCTGCAGTGAGAAGGAGGTTGATAACACTTGGTATTTTTTTAATATATATATATATATTTTAAATTTTTTATAATTACATCATTTCTCTCTTTCCTTTCCTCCTTGCAACCTCACCCATGGACTCCCTCCCTTTTCTCTTCTTCAAACTTATGGACGACTTTTCGTTAGCTTCTGGTGTGTGTGTGTGTGTGTGTGTGTGTGTGTGTGTGTGTGTGTGTGCGTGTGCTTATATTCTAAGTATATAAATCCAACCTGCTCATTCTACAGATTGTTACTTGTCATATAATTTCAGGACTGACCACTAGTAACCACTAATAACTATTTAGGAACCCTGTCTCTGCGGAAGATTGTTTCTTTCCCCACTCTCACTGTCCCGTAGTTGCTTGTAGTTCCCTGTCGACAGCTCAGGCCTTCTGAACTTACTCCCTTTTGTGTTAGCGTATTCACTGGTATTGTCCTTGTTCTGGTCCGTGCTTAGGTGTCCATGTTGGTGAGACTTCCTGAGTGTAGCTTCTGACATTTCTAGGAGAATTTCTAGGAGACACCATCTCATGGCAAACTTCTTCATCCACTGACTTCTATAGTCTGTCTGCTCCCTGGATGGTCGTTTTTAGGAAGATCTCTTATGCAAAACACAGCACATAAAGATACCCAGGCTCTGAGATCTGGTGGAGCCAGGGGCACACAGAAGAGAGACGATGCATTGCCAGCCGCAGGACCTAAGCAGCAGAGCAGACCTCTGGAAGTAAGTTGACGGTCCAAGATCAATTTCACCGCCTAGCCAGACTGATCAAACAGAAACAAATGAACAAGTGAGAAAAATGAAAGATTAGCCATGTCAGGAAATGGAGAAATTATATCAAATTATGGTATAAAAGCAGTTATATGGGTTAAGGGATATTTTGAGAAGTGCTTTAACTAGATAGCTTGAGTAAAACTGGCAATTAAAAACGCTGCTATGAAAATTCACTCTTAGAAACCCATTAGTTCCTAGTTATTAAAGAAATTGAATTAGTACCACCAACATTTCCAGTCAGAGTGATATAAGGCTGAACCATAAACCAAAAACACATGCGAAGAAATACCCCGAGGAGGTACACGCACTTACAAGTTGCCAAAGTTCATTCTATAACAGACAGCAGAAATAACCACTGCGTACGAGTCCATCCCCAGCCACTTCGTGAGCCCATCATCTCCCTAATACAGAGAGACAGACAGTCCAGGGAAGAAGTAAAAACATTCCAGGCTGGAGGCAGCGCTTCATGGACACAGGTGTAGTAATTACAAACAAACCAACAAATCAGGTGGCAGGACTTGACCAGATGATAGCCGCGGGACTGATGTCCATGATCAATGAAGAGACCCACCCAGTTAATGATTTCCACCTCACATCCTCTGGAGGCAGAGTTGAGAGCTGGATCGGGAAGGCATCTTTCTTCATGTGATGGAGAGTGCTTTGAGTCTTAGAGCTACCTGGGTATAGTATGTGCCAAACTTGAATGCTTGTTTCTGAAGTCTGGGATTGAAGGAAGGCCGTTCTTGGTCAGGCCTTCTGCCCAGTCACTCACTGGAGGGTTTAGCTAACAACCTCAATAAAAGCAAGAAAAAGAAAAGAAGGCTAGGCTAGTTTTAAAATAAAGCACATGGTCTAAGAAACAGTTCATGATCGACAAGACAACCCTAGCACATTGAACAGGGAAGGTACCTGTGAGTTTGGCACTAAAGTTTGATAGCTAAATATGCACTATTGTTTAAATGGGCAGTGGTGGCACACGCCTTTAATCCCAGCACTCAGGAGGCAGAGGCAGGCAGATCTCTGTGAGTTCAAGATCAGCCTGGTCTACAGAGCTAGTTCCAGGACAGGCTCCAAAGCCACAGAGAAACCCTGTCTCAAAAAATCAAAAAAAATTAATCATTTTAAAACTATTTTTAGGATTGAAGTATGCTGCTGTCCAAATAAGACTATATAGTTGATAAAGGAGAACTCATATAAAAAAACTGATTATGCAGCAATGCTTAGCTAATTAAAGTTTCGTGTTTGCATGTTTAGTTTTAATCTAAGGTACATTATAATAAAATTATGTCATTTTGCTTTATTACCATGGAGTCTAAAAATAAAGGTAGAGCTAGTGCCGACAGAGAATGAGCTTGGAACTCAGCCCTTGATTCATAATAACAAGAAAAGAGCCGGAGACATCAGTGATGCAGTTTGGCACTTCGGAGAGAAATGAAGTCAAGGAGTAAAGAGAGGCCCTGAATGCAGATAGGCCACTCCAGAGAATTCTAGGTATAGGCAGATTGTTGATGACAGGACTTTCTGAAGCGAGGAGACACTAGGACACTATGCTGGAACTGTGAGGACCTGCTGGAGGCTGAGTGTGGCCAGCTTACCTTGAAGTCTCCAGGAACCCCTGCTAGGTCAGCATAGCCCTAACCTCTGACCTTCCGGGAACTCTCTGGTTCAGCAGTGAGACGTCTGTGACCTGAGCCTTACAGGCCAGGAAAGACTGAACCATTGGCCACACATGGAACTTAAGAATCACTACGATGAGTATTTAATGGGTATTGTTGATGGAGACAGTAGATATTTTTATTTACATTCTGTTGCTAAAATAAAACACTATGACCAAAAGCAACTGTGGAGAAGGAACCATTATTTCTGCTTCCTTTCTCAGCATATGGTCTGTAGTAGGAGGTTGGGGCAAAAACTCAGGCAGAAATTGGAACAAAGGCCATGGAACATCACTGCTTCTCGGCTTTATTTTTCTGATCTCTGGGTGAGCCTGTTTTCATATGCAATTAAGAACCACTTGCCCCAGGGTGACACCATACAAAGTGGACTTTTTCAACTCACAGCCAAAGCATGTACCTCCAGACATGCCCACAGGCCAGTGTGGTCCAGCCATCTTTCAGCTGAAGTTCTCTCTTCCTAGGTGATGCCAGATTGTGTGGTGTTGACAATAGAAACTAACCAGGACAGTAGACAGTGTACAAAAACACATGAGAGGTGTTAAGTAAAAGCTGGGGACATGTTAAATATATATATTTTTTGAAAAGTAAAAAATAACCAGTGAAAAAACAAAACAACAGAAATGATATTCATTGGTAGGCTAGCCAAGGTGGGATTCAGCGAGTGTTTAAGAGGCTAGAAGAATGTCTCATACTACATAATAAAGACAAAGCTTGAAGGGGGAAAACACACAGTGGCCAACAGCTGTAGCATATGGTAAACAGAATAGTCAAAGCCAAAGAAACGAAAAAAATGGGATCCAAAATATTTTATGTAATAGCACATGATGATCTTCTAAAATTAATAGTCTATAACAAATTATCATGAATCCAGGAAACTTGGAGTACTAGACAGACATAAAAAACATCTGTACCTTGTCAAATTTAAACTTCAAGAAAATGAACACGTTTTAATTAAGAACAATAAGATCGGGGACTGCACAGAGTTCTTGACAAAAAGAGAATAGAGTTAAAGAAATAAAATGATGAAAGAATGAAGTACAGCACCACACCAAGCAAAATTGTCCTTCAGTGGTGGCTGAGGAGGATAAAGCAGGAGAAATTTAATGATCGGCAGGGAAAGGAGAGGCATTTTCTTCATTGAGGTAGTCACTGTTGCTCATGTTTCTGCGAGCAAGCACAATCAAACTCATTGGTTTACAAGAGAAAGAAATAGAAATCAGAAATGGGACTGAAACTTCAGAAAAACAAAACATGAAGGAATCTATCCTCACATAACGGTGGCTCTAATCACTGCCCCAAGGAACAAAGTGCTTACCAAAAGAAGGAACAAAAGGAAAGAAGGGTGAAAGAATATGTTCAGGGCATTAAATGTCTGCATTAGAAAAGAAAGAAAATACCCACACTGAATCTTAGCTTACATCTGAGAAAATCACAGGACACAGAAAGCTTAAAGACTACCAAGCAAAAGAAAGAAAGAAAGAAAGAAAGAAAGAAAGAAAGAAAGAAAGAAAGAAAGAAAGGATAAAATTTGAAGTTGAAATTGATGAAACTGAGAAGACAGAAATAAGACAAAAAACTAAAAGCTTGCTTTGGGAAACAAACCATCAAATAGAAAAAGCTGTGACCAAGCTCACCACGGAGTAAACTGCTCAGAGCAGAAAAATGGCTATAGCTAGTTCCATGGTCATGGAAAGACAACAGACTACTGCAGGGATTTTAGGTATATGCATTTGACCACAGACGAAACAGATCAAATTCTCGAAAGAACAAACTGCCAAGGCAGGCATAGGTGGTGTGTGTGTGTGCCCTGTGTGTGCCCTTTGAGGCAAGTGACTCTATCATAGATGGCCTTCTGAGAACAAAGCAGCAAAAGTGAATTCCATCAAGTATTTCAGGAAAATCACATCAAATCGTCATGTCTTCTTTCAAAGAGCAATGTTGGAGTAACATTCCCTCATTCATACATTGACCTGACTAAAATCAGTTATGTGCAATATTTATATGAAGAAAATTATAAATCCCAGAAAATAAAAATCAAAGAATATCAAAATAGATGGAGGAATAGGTCTTGAATTTTAAGGATCCTTACTGTTAAGATGTCAGTTCTTGTCAGCTTGGCCAATTGCGTCGATGAAATTCCAACTGAAATCTTGGCAAGCAATTTTCTAAATAATGAAAAACTGATTTTAAAGTTTTCAAAAATGACTAAACCCCCAGAGCAACTAGCACTCCACTAAAGATGAACAGATATATTGGAAGAAAGACACTACATGACTTCGAGACTTATTGTGAAGCTGCGTTAATCAACACAGCCTGGGATAGCCAGGACAAGGGCAATATAGTAACATGATCAATGTGCAGAACCGAGAGCCCAGAAATGCACGCAGTCAAATCCTGTCCTGACAGTGCAATGCTTAAGGGAAAGAATGCTGTGAGCAATGCTGGAAAAAATCCCCTACCCCCACCCAATTCTAGAGCTTTATCCCACACAGTTTTGCAAGTCATCCTACCATAGATCTGAAAACTGGAGGCCGTAAAGTTTATGAGATCAAACGTAAGAGAAAACTTGAGCTGGTCAGTAAATTTAAGATCAACAATAGTTTAGTTTATTGAGAAATATGCTGAACTGAATTTTTTCACAATTTGCAATTTTCCACTCTGTGAAAAATACTGTGAAAAGAATCAAGCCACAAGTTAAGAGATGTTATACATAAAAAAATTTGGTAGAGTAGTTGTACCCAAAATATTTATAGAAGTTTTAAAACACAAGGGGAAAACAGTAACCTAATTAAAATGGTTAAAATGCATGAGCACCTAGCTCAGGAGGGGCGATACAGATAGACCTAGAAAAAGACAGCAGTGATATTCATTACTAGGGAGGGAAATTAGATAAAAGGAAAAATTCTGTAAACTCATAGACTGACTAAAATGAACAAGAGACAGACAAAAACCCTGATGAACCTCAAATCCTGATGAAGATGGGGAGCTGTAGGCATTCCTGAACGTGAGGTGGACAGTGCCAACCCGATCTTAGGAGCTCCCTGGGTGGGGTCCCACACAGCTCAGTGTGCCTGTGCTATTTAATGAAAAGCTGTACCTTTGACATTTACTTAACTGATCTAAAAAACCTATGCTCAGAAAAGTCTGAACGTGTGTGATTATCACAGCCTTAGTTATAACTGGCCAAAGGTCATAGAAATTAAGACTCCTACCATGAGGATGACCTCTGGGCTGAGAAATACGGATCAAAGCTAAAACAGTAAACATTTCAATGGCAGTTCAAATGGAGCATCATGGAGGATCTGATGAGTTCATACTGGAAACTGACAGAAGTCAGTCTCTAAGACTGTACATTCTATGGTGGCAGTTCTTCAACATGCCAGAAAGAGGGGGACTGTGGTTTTCAGTTGACACGATTATTATATCAGCAGCTGCCAGCCATACCTCGAGAACCAAGAAGAATCGGAGATTTCCAGAGATACAACTGTCCTGTCTAGGGTGACGCTACCTTTAACGTGCTGCATCTCATTGGATCTCAGAAGCCCGTCAGGGTCAGCCCGGTGAGAAGTGGAATGAGAGACACCGATGTTCTGTGTGTTTTTGTTGAGGTGAATCCTGACGTCATACACCGGGCAAACTATAAAGATGCGTATCAAGCAGAGAGAGCTTCACTGCACCTGGAGCAGAATATTAATTGGGAAGGTGGTGGCACTGCAGAAATGCTCGCAGCCTGTTAACTAGAGAACTTCATGTCACCAGAAACATACAAAACGATGTGGGGAGCAGAGTCTGGAGAGCGGCGCTGGCCTCCCTGACTGTGGAAGTGTCAGGAGATTGTAGCAGTGAAGGCAGCAGAGGAGAATTTCCAGCCACGTTCTCCTTGCCATCACCAGCACTGCTTCCCGCTGGGGCCTGGATGACAACTGACTAGTGATCCCTGCTTGCTGGAGCCGAGCAATTAAGGAAATGAGTGGCAGAGGGGGAAAGCCCAATTTCACACTGCCCAAGTGGGAACTGACAGGTGTGTAAGACGGAGAGGCTGGATGGAGTCCTGTGATAATTGATTAAGCTCGGAGACACCCAGAAGGACTCACGCTTAACCAGTTACAGACAGAGGTGTGTGAGGAGGCAGATGTGTGTAGGTATACAGGTCAGATGTACATATATGTCTTTCTCTGTCGGCTCCATTGGACTACATGAGCAAACATCCAGGGGCAAGAACATACCTACTACTTGGGTTATGGTTCCTAAAACCATTCTCTAATGAGAAGTCAGAGCTTCTGAGGGAAAATGGTTGGCACACTGGGGCAAGGTATATGGAAAGAGGGCCTGGAGCATATAATAGTGTCTGAGAACAGAAAGTTTTAAAACCCAGAAACTCATTTGGTATTGAGTCACCAAACGGAGTTGGGGGAAATCTAGAACAACAGAAAGAGCACCCAACCACCAAACCGTAAAAACAAGCAAATGACTAAGTAAGGAAGAATACAGTTACAATCCAAAGTAAAAGATAAACACCTAAAAGTCCTTGGAGATATAAATAAACAATAAGTGAAGGAATAAGAAGAAGAGCTTCCACCATGCAGAAGAGCTACGGTATTTTCTATAGCTATTCGGCCCGTAGGAGAGATCATATCCTCTTTACGTGTCACCATGGACATGGAGAGGTCCCTTATCCCCAAGCACAGAGTGGGAACTTCAGAGAAAGGGTAAAATGCTTGACCAACACTTCTTTAGTTAGGTGTTCAAACCCCAAACACGCACTGTGAATTGATTAGCTGATGTGACAATGTGATTTCATGTCTGTGAACTTCCTTCTTGACTTTTCTATAAACCTAAAATTTCTCTAAAAATGTCAACTGACAATCCAGTCAAAGCCGCCTTGACAAAATGCTTTTCTGGAAGTGACATCCACCCTCTCCTCATTATTGAAACCCTCTCTTCAAATGGACCACAATTGAAAACATCTTTAAACATGTGTGTCCAGTCAGTGAGTTGACTTAGTAAAGTCACTTGCCACCAAACCTGAGATCAGTGCCACACAATCACAAGGCCAAAGGAGATAACTGGCTCACACAGCTGTCTTGCACTCGTGGGCTATGAGTGTGTATACACTTCATGTCCCGACACACACAAACAAACAAGGAATAAATGTAGCAAAGAATGTGTCGCTGTGTTTTCAGGTGAACGTGGTAGGAGCAACCTGAGATTTGTGAGCTTCCTAGTGCAACAGCCCATGCAGCTGAAGAAATTTCCATGGGATCAAACAGACTTGGTTGTTGCTCAGTGGCTTGTGTTTCTGTGTCAACTGTTTGTGTCTATGCTCATTTCACTTTAAAGGTGATGCCTGCAACATTAGTGAGAAACAAAATGAAGCAGTGTTGGGTGTTTTCATCATCCTGGTACACAAAAAAGCATGACAGCATCACTATTCACACTGACTCATTTTCTTTTTTATTGAGGATTTCATAAACGAATAGAATGTATTTTGATCAAATTTATCTCCATTTCTCTTTTCTCTTACTCCACCCCCATTCTTTATGACTTTCCCCTCCCTACTTTTATGTGCTCTTTCTCTCTCTCTCTCACACACACACACCAGTTCACTTAGTGTTGCCCATATGAGCATGGAGGGAGAGGGCATGTAGGCTTCCAGGGGCTGCACCCCAGAAGAAGAGTGACCGTTCCTGCCCTAGAAGTCACCAATTGCCAGGATCTCATCAGCTAGAGGTAGAATTTCCTAGAGTCTTGCCCTGACCATGCTGAAAGTTTGACTAGCTTGATCCCATGTAGACCTTCTTCATGCATTTCTAGCTGCTGTGAGTGCTTGTGTGCAATAAATAATGGTGTCAGTGTCTACTACTTCTGGCTCTTACAATATGTATGCCACCTCCTTCACAAAGACTCCTGAGCCTTGGGTCAAAGGATATGATTCTATCTGTCTGTCTGTCTGTCTGTCTGTCTGCCTGCCTGCCTTTCTGTCTGTCTGTCTATCTATCTATCTATCTATCTATCTATCTATCTATCTATCTATCTATCTATCTATCTATCTATCTATTTATCTATCAATCAACTTCTATCTATCTATCATCATCATCTTCTATCTATCACCATCATCTTCTATCTATCTATCATCTATCTATCATCTATGTATTTATGTATCTATCATCTTCATCATTATCTACTTATATTCAAACATTTTACCTATATCCCATGATGATCTACTTAAACTGCTGGGGTAGAAAAATATTCAATAACCTTACATAGCTGTGAACCCTGGGAGCTACAATGACTAGTCAGGTAAAACAGTGCCACCAGCACAATAGTAGCATGAACGTTATGAGAACAACCAGCTACTTTATGATTGGATTTAAAGCCCTCTCCACATGACTGAATTCATTTCTGGTGTTGTTACCTGGGTCAAAACCCTGTGTTTGGCTAGTTATAGTGGAGAACCTGGTTTTATGACTCTGACAACTAGATATAGAAATTAACTGCCCTGTGTAGTTATTAACTATCCACGGATTATGGAATCTCTCAACTCTTATCAGAGTAGTTTCCTTTTATACCAGACGATGATTAACACTGACTCCCGAAACAGTTCAACATGCAGAGTATAGATCACACTTGATAAGATATGTGGAAATTACAGGACTCTGAAGAGATTGCTGCATTGGTATGGGCTTCTCATATAGTAGCTAAGTTGAAGAACAATAAGTTCAGGATCTCCCAGATTAGCTAATTATTATGGAACCAGAAATGAGCTCTGTGTCTCCTTTCTCTTAGAGAGGCAATCATCCAGCACTTAGTAAAAGCTTTATTAATGTTGCTAAATATTGAGTATAATAATAATCAAGGTAGTATCTTTCCATGTCTTGGGATCTTTGGGGAATGTGTGTGCCTCACTTATGGCGGAGAGACTTAGAGGTTCCTAGCCTGAGATCCCAACCTCACCACATTCACAAATAAGTAGAACAGGAGTGGGTTCTCCTATAGCTCCCTTCATGCACATGGCAGCAGGCACTTCCAGTACAGCCCAGGCCTCCTTCTCAGTCAAGGAGATGGTTTCCCATCGGCTTTAACTTCCTGAGAAATATTATCTTCCTGACATATCCCCTGGGGACTTCAAGCAATCACTGAGTGTTGATGGGCATTCATACAGTTTCTTGCTTTATCCGTAGACTTTGCTCTGCTTTTCATCAAGATTCTTCACAAACAGAAAGTAAATACACTTGATATCAAGCAGTTTGGCAGAGGCCTTTGTAAGCGCATGGTGGGTACCTCGTTATAATGCGTGGTCCTCTCCTTGTCTTATAGCATAGGAACAGACACAAATGCCATTTCACTAACAGTGGCCATTGGACTTCCCCAATTTAATTTTATTAGTTTTGTCTTCTTTCTTTCTTTTTTTAAATTTTTTTAGAATTTCATGCGATATATTTTGATCTTTAAGAAAAGTAGCTCCATTTGGGATTGGAGCTTTTTCTCCTTCATAGACAGATCCAGAACAACAACAACCCTGTTTCTATTCTAGAATCTTCCTCCCTGTCAGGGGCGTGTCAGTTCTGTAATCCACTGACTCAGCCGTGAAATCCAATCCACATCAGTTGCTCCAGCACTGCTGGTTAAAATTTATTTTTACATCCTATGCCAACTTCAAATTCAAGTAAAGTGAGAGGGGGGAGGGAAGAAGAAAGGGAAGGAGGGAGAGAGAGGAGAGAGAGCGAGCGAGCAGAGAGAGAGACAGAAAGAGAGAGAGAGACTATGAATCATGTCTTCAGATGACAGCTCTCTGGATGGAATCGGAAGCCTGAAGCAAGAGGAAATTTTCATTAACAGTCAGATTACATGTCATTTTGATTCACACTTCCTAAGCAAGCTAATTTGGGCTGCAGCCAACCCTCTCCAGCGTGATGACAACACAACAAGCTTCGCTGACTCCCTTCCATTGCTAATGAGTCCTTGAGTGACAGCCTAGGTCTCAGAGCTCTGCGGGACACCTCGCCCTGCAGTGTCACAGCAGCTGCTGTCCCCACCCCGCTGAGTGATGGTGTGGAGGACAGGTTGTGACAGTAGACTCACCCAGGACACCTTCAGCCCATCATTTGCATACCTGCGCACACCTGTGCCTCAGCTCCACCCCTCAGTGATGCTCAGGACAGTGTCACCATGGCAAAACGAACTGTGCCAGCAGCGGGGCCCCTCTGGGTCCCTCTGCTCTTTACACTGGGGGATTGGCCCTTCTCTTCACCAGGGGTTCATCTGAACTATGGCTTCTTTGCTGAGCTATAAACAACTACATTCCTTCATGTATGAAGACTGCCACTCAGACTTTTTGCTTTTAAAGAAATATTTCAATTTCACTCGGTTTGATTTTTAAAAATCTTCATTCCATAAAGCTTTCCCCTCAAATCGAAATGTGAGTTGACCTTTGTGCTTGTTTCCAGAAGAAGCTGAGCAAACCGCCCACTCTGATCCCCGCTGTTTTGAACGCTGAGTAGAATCCTGAACTGGTCTACGGCTGGAACAAACTCAAGGATGTGAGGTCCATGGGGGAGCATGCTGTCTTTGAATTCTAGGCAATATCCTTGAGACTGAAAAATCCCCAGCACTTGGATGGGCTACACAACACTTTGCTGAGTGAATCAACACAAGTATACATCTCTCAAGAATTTGATTCACTAGCTCTGTCTGAGAATTACAAGGTTAATTTGCAAGTGAGTGAAAACGTACTCACTTCTTGTCTGGTCTTGCGGTCCAGGGTCTCTATGTGCTCACTGAAGAATGAACTTTGCCCCTAGGGAATGTAATAGTCAGGTGAAGCTCATAACCAGCATTTGCTGTTCTTACCTCAGTGTGTCCAGACTCATTTTCACCCATGGCTTCACTCAAGGGAAGGACGCAGGTGGACAGAGTGAGGTGCTGGGATTGAGATTCCCAAGGACAGATGACGGAGGGAGGTTCCTTCTAGTGTGATGATGTCAGGGAGGAGGAACTCCAGGCTGATGGGTAAACAGGAAGCGCTGATCAGAGGATATTGCAAGGCTGGTCCTGAGGAGACAAAAGCAAACGTCTCTCACTCATACAGAACAAAGCAATGCTGCCTGAATGAACCACCTGAATGAATCAGCACGTTTCTTAGGGTTGCGTACAGGGCCATGGTGGTTTGTGCTTTAACAAGTAAAGCTTGCCTGAAGATCAGAATGCGGAGCTAGCCACACTAGTTAGCCATAGAGGACAGACAGTGGTGGCACACCCCTCTTATCTCAGCACTCGGGAGACAGAGGCAGAGGGATCTGTGTGAGTTCAAGGCCATTCTGGACTACATGAGATTGAGTCGGTCTAAAAGAGAAACAGCCCAATGGTGGTGGTTCACGCCTTTAAGCCCAGCACTAGGGAGGGGGAGATGGGAAGGGATGTGGCTGGATGGAGAGAGGAATATAAGGCGGGAGGAGACAGGAGCTCAGAGTTCAGTCTGAAGTTTCATAGAGAAGTCATGCAGTCTGAGGACTTGTAGAAATAGGATACCCCGTTTGGTCTGAGGATTTCTTTTGTAGAGGTAAAAACTAGTAGCTGGCTGCTCTGCTTCTCTGATCTTCCAGTTTTCACCCCTTAATATCTGACTCTGGGTTGTTATTGTTACGACCAATTAGAATTTGCACTATATCCCATCACTACACATCTTGCAGGCAGCACCTCCAAAGAGCCCTGTCTTGACTGACATCTGATCAGTGTGGTTGGTGAATCTTGGATGTTTTAAGAAGTCTCCTGGAAACTTCGAGTGAGGGAATGACTACAGAAGAGGCAGAGGAGATGGGGAGATGGCCCAGGCATTAAGGCTGCTGTGTTCTCAGCCCTGACACGGCAGCTCACAACCTTCTCTAACTCTGACTCCAGGGAGGAGTGCCGTCTTCTGGCCCCTGAGGGCATCAAGAACACACCTAGTATGTAGACACACATGCAGACAACATACCATACATATAAAATAGAAATGAAACAAACAAAAATATTTAAAGAACAGGAAGCAGAGGTGGGGGTGGAGGCCAGGGTGGAGCCTGAACCCCAGGATGCAGGGGTTTGGCTGTTCTTCTACTTCAGGTTGCTCTTATTTCCATGGTGCTACAAAGTGTCAGCTCGGCTGCTTTCTAGTATGAGGCTCTGGGTGGTAGAACACATGAGCAAATATGGAACCCACAGCTGTGTACCACCCCTGTCTCACCAGGTCTGTGACTTCTCGTGTGTGTAGGAGTCAGATGGGTGCACGCTGATGGAAAGTGTGACACCTTCGGGGGCTACTGCAGGTCTAGCATCAGGAGTAGTTAAAGGAGGAGCTCTTCCGTGTGAAGCATGTCTCTTCTCCCATTGCACTGATGTGGGATGCCTGTTGGGCAGGTGAATCGAAGAGGAGAGAATTACAGTTTGAGCACCAGAAATGTAATTTTTTTTGGCTTCTGTAAAAAAAATTGTAAAAAGAACAGTGAATTTCGAATAAAATGATTAAAGACGGCAAAGGATTGTAATCAGGCTATTTCTTCTTTTGTTCTCTTTCAAATTGTATTAATATCTATAAATTACTACAATAATTAGACTTAACTCACATTTTTATATTAAATGAGGTTATTCACATACTCAATATGAACTGATAAAAATCTGAATTTGTTCTGAACTTTGTCTTCAAGTCACATAATGTCTTGCTACCTAATAAGGCTGAATAAAGCATTAGAATTCAAACTTAGGTCCTGACTGGCGAGCTGGCATGGCAGTTAAAAGGATATACTAATCTTTCAGGGGACCCAAGTTCTGTTCCCATCACCCGTATTGGGTAGTTTAAAAAGTCCATGACTCCAGCTCCAGGGGATATGATGCCCTCTTTTGTATTACATGGGTTTAGTACTCAAATGCATGTACTAACCTACCTAGAGATTCACACACATAAATAAAAAATAAAATAAATCTTAAAAAAATAACAATTTAGATCTTTTCCCATTGTTTCATTAAAATATTTGCAAGATGAAGCTGTTTGAAAACAGTGGGTATCATACTATTAAACCAAATATATTTTACAAAAAAATTTTATTACAAAAAATCTTGCTTATAAAAAACATTGTACAGCAAAATTAACAATTAACAAGACCCAAAGACTATGCAGCTTAATGAACGTATATGCAATTAAAATTGGCATTTGAAATGGAAGCCATGAAGTTTCACATTAAATTTTACACTTTCATTATGGACTGCATATTTTTGTGGACTTATTTATCACCAGAACAGAAAAAAATCCAGAGTTGAATAAGAACTAGAAAACCATTTGGCATTAAGTGTATGAAAGTGTCCTTCTGCATCCAGTCCCTCCTTATACTCTTCTGCTTACCTTCCTCTTTCCAACACACGATGCCATATTCATAGGTACATTTGTTTACATATGCACATATATTATTGGCTAGATATCAGTAAGATATAAGGAAGTAAATAATCTTGAGTATAATTTGGTGTTTAAAGTTTTAATAGATTTTGGCTTAAGTCCACACATGGATACACAGGACAGACCACATGGGGTCTAAATATGCCAGTGTCTTACAGGAGTCTGTGAAAGACGGGGATGTCTAACTTTGGAATAAGCAAGTTGTTTTCAACCCTGGGCCACAACATGATGAATTGGCTTGCTCAGAAATTTCAAAAACAGTGTCAGATAGAAATACTTCTTGGAAGTTTAACTCCTCACAATGACTTAAAAAAAAGAGTTTCTTGTATCCACTCCCTTCCTGAGTTTTCTGGAAGGATGTGAAACCCTTAGAAAGTGTTGATAGAAAACAGATCATTAGGGGTGGGCCTTGAGGCTCATAGCCCCGCCCTACTTCCTGCCTGTGTCTGCTGCCTGTTCCACCTAGATGTGAACAAGCAGCCCCATCTTACAATCACTCTCTGCTGCCATGCTTTCCCCTCCATAATAAAGTAATGTCTTCAACATGAGCCATCCTTCTTTTAGTTGGTTCTTGTCTGGTGTCTGGTCACATCAAGGCAACATTTCTATCTTTGTGTGTTCATTTAAATGGGTGGTTATGAGGCAAAAGTAGAGACACAGCTGAGAGCCAGAGGAGAACATCAATATGGCTGCAGGAAGAGATCAGATAACTGATGGCCAGGGAAACAGTTGAATAGAGAGGGGGGTGTATTTCTGAACTTTCAGATGGGGTTGCAGAAATACTGTTTTATTTCTTGACTATAATAGTGACTTGTACATTCCTAATTTAGGAAGAGTGGATTTTTGTGACATTGAATTAGACCATCCCTTGCAGTAAGAAGTTATAAAGCAATAAAATCCATGTGCAGATTTTTATAAAGGATGTAGGAGGCCAATTCCATCTCTCAGGCAGAGATTCTCCTCCTGGTTTAAACTTCAGAATTGCCTGGGATGCCCTTTAAGGTACATTGGTGGCCTTAGATTTGGATTCCCTTGGCTTGGTATTGGTCTGTGCAGAGCTAGGTCATGGTTAGAATGTAGATCCAAGTTGGTCCATCTGCATGGAGACTTCTGAGCACCTTTGCTAGTTAGCTTGTTGAACTGAATTTGGTGTGTTTCCTGAGCATTGTGTGACCTAGAATGACATAGGTGAGTGGGGCTGGGAGCATCACGGCAGAGTAGTCCTGATGCGGAGGCACTGGAGGAGAGTTGATGGAGGTTAAACAAGGATGGGTCTGTGCCTTGTTCACTGTGGTTTTACTTAAGAGGCAAGGCTCAGTTTTCTAGTCAGAGACAGAGACGGTCCATTAAAAAGCCAGGCATCTCCTCAGAAAAGTGATATTCCTGAAGCAGAGCCAATAACAAAGATGCCAGAAAACAATGGCAGAAGTTACAACACACATCTTCCAGAAACATAGGTGCAACTCCACCACTTCCTCTGCCTATTAGTAGTAGCTGGAGAATAGAATCCTCCACAGAGAAGGAAGTCCTGCCTTCTGAGGGAGTCACAGACTAAGAGCGGCATCTCCTGTGGCAGGGACCCCTCCACACATGGCATGGGGTGGGTCCTGTCTTTCTGAGAGGGGACCAGTCTGAGTCAGCGTCTCCTTGGCAGTGTGTGTGCATGTTACATCACTTTTCTGAGAGTTTTATGTCCTAGATCCATGACACCAGGTCTTGCCAGCATCCCATCCACCCAGCACATTGGCCTTGATTGAGAATGGGTAGTTTAATTTTCTAAGCCCTTATTGTGGTTTTTTTTGGATGTAAGTTTGCATTAAAACTCTTTCTGTGCAAATAGAATTTTGGCATACTGAGAGTTCCCTGGTGGACCGGTGTGCAGGCAGACACATCATCTCAAATTCATGCGTTCCATACTGTGGCTTAATTTAAAGTCTGGGTTACTTGAAAATGCATTTATTAAGTCTGACCTACTTTTAAATATTTAATATTCCATTTTCGCTTCCCTGCAGCAAAAGAAGCGTCAAGGTCTTCATGTTCCAGCCAGTCTTTAAAACCTCAATATTGATTCAGATAGCAAGAGACTGTGTGGCCTGCCTTCCTCAGAACTACCTTCAGGAGTGGTATGGAAAGCAATTAACAGCTCACAGGCTCTTGCTCATACTTAGACATCCACAAAGGCCAGGCTGCTGTCCTTCTGAAAACTCTTCTCCCATCTGAGACCACTGTTGCTGAAAAGAAAAACAGAACAAAAGTGGAAACTAATGTGTGCTGAATGCAAAGCCCACCGACTAGACAAGTAGGATGCTTACCACTAAAGCTGATTCCTTTGATCAAAAGATATTCTGACTTTGAGGAATGACAGACACACAGGAGAAAAGCAGACTGTCAATTTTGGAGGACGAAGATGGTAGAATACAGGGAGAAAATGAGAGCTCCTATACAAAGGAAACTGTGAAAGTTAAGCCAGGTTTATATTTGCATATTGTTCCATCCATTACTAAGTGAGATAATGTACAAAATACCAAATAAGGTACAAAGAACTTCAGGGAGCAAACACGAAGGGGCGAGGTGCGTAAAGTGCCTGTGTGCTTGTCAAGCACCTGGAGTTTAAGTTTCATGGCAATCAAAGGAAAGATAAAATATGACTGACAGTTATATGAGTTAACTCCATGAGGCTGCGACAGCCAGTCAAGAAGTACAGCTGCCTTTGATCCTAATCTCATGTCCGCTTTCTCTAGCAGATCATATAACAGGAATATTTGTGATGTGGATGGCAACAGACAGCCCTTTGCAAAGAGCATAGTGATGAGCGGGTGCAGAGGCGAGGTGTCTTTATTTGCAGGAGAGTTGTCTAGCCAAGTACAGACTTGCAGTCTGCCCCTGGAACACAAAGAAAGATAGGTGATGCTCAGTTGAGAGCTAAGTCATCTAAGCTGATTCTTTCATTTTCGACAGAAAAAGCCCTTCTGCTGATGTGAGGCCCTGGTGGAATAGAGGCCATCACTGCAGTGCAGAAATGCATGCCTGGCACACATGCACGGACATGCTTTCTAATAGCAAAGGACTCTGCTTTCATCTCCATGCTTTTAGCTCCGAGTGGAAAGAAATTGATGGTGACATTTACAAAGACTTTAATCAAAGAGGCTGCAAGACTCTAACACGTCTTTAAAACCTGAACAGAGAAAAGGGGACAAATTAAGGAGGCCAAGATTCTAGATGAGTGACGGAGCCCCTGAGAAGAGCTTAATACTCATCATAAAATGGACCAAAAAAAATCCTTATAATTAGATAATAAAAGTGTGGTATTTGATGATGGGGCATGGCTGGGGATTTCCCGGAGTGATGTAAACTGCACTTTCTTTCCTTGGAGACTGTGTCTGTTATAAGTTTGTTCCTCAAAAGATGAAGTCGGGCTGGTGATACAGTTCAGTCTGTCATGTGCTTCCTACACAACGCTGCCCAAGGCCTGTGTATAAAATCTGAGTGTGGTTCTACATGCTCATAACGCATGCACTGTGAGGCAAAGATAAGTGTTCTTTTGGTCTCACTGGTCAGTAAGAGAGCCCGCCTCATAAATCAAGGTGGCTAGCCCCTGAGGAATGACAACTGACCTCCACATGTGCACACACATATACTCATCTATAGACATGCATGTGCATGTAGGTATAAACATAAACATGCACACATATATATGCACATGTACATATGTATCCATGCACACAAACATATGTACATGTACATGTGTGTATGCACACACACACACAGGCACACACTCATACCACATTTTAAAAATTTTAACAAGCTCCCGTCTATTTAACCTTCTCACACCTTTTGATTCCAGTACTCTTCCACGCTGTATTTCTGTTTCTTGTGTGTTGTGCTGGCTGTAACTTCCCGAACAATGTTGAATTGTGTGGACGGGAAATGAGTCTGATTGTTTGCACCTGACTTCGATAGGAATTCTCCTGAGAATGACACTAATGGGGAGGCTTGAATCCAGTTGGAAATACTTTCCATCTATCAGAAGAAGGCATCACTCTCGTACAGCGAGTGTGGAGACATCTCTTCTTACTAGGGAGATATTTTATATTTTAAAATTATATTTGTTATCACTCAAGAAAGCAGGGATGGGTTTCTTCTGTTTCTTAGCTAGATGATTGCACATATTAGTTGGGAAGTGGGCACTAACATTTGCTGCACTAGAACATCCTTGGAATCTTGCAGTGGCATATGTGGGGGTGCGGCGGTGTGTCTAGACGGCCTCATGCAGGTGTCCGCATGAAGGATACAGTGCCCTTCCTATCTTAACTCTGGACCCTATCGTATGTACTGTCGTCCGTGGCTTCCGTGAGAGGCCGTCCTGTCACTATCCTGAGGAAGGACATCCAGGAGCAGGAGGCAGATAGACTTTGTTCCCAGTGAGGGTAAGGTGCCTCTTCCCAGCTTCCCTGCTGCCTGGCTCCACACATCCCACCCTTCCTGACCACGACCTACTCAAGACCACTTGTTTCTTTCTGCTCTCATGGCAAAAATGTTGTAGCCATTCTCCTCTCAAACACTCCTGCCTTCCCCTCTGCCTGTTTGGATAAAATCCAGGAAGAAGCCCAAGGAAAAGAGAAAGCCTGGTCCTGCTAAATGTTTGCTGAAGGCCTGAAAACTCACCCAGTGTGCAGGACAACGGGTCTACCAGGCCACTGCTGTACTCCAGAACCTTGCTGTCCTAAGACTGGATTTTCTACCCTGTGGTTACTGCTTTCTAGTCACATGTCCCTCTCTTTACTACCACATCATGCCCTTTCCTGCTCTGTCTAATCACCTTCTAATCATTTCATTGGTGCTGTGGTGAAAAAAGTCACAACTTCAGGGAGCAGGCTATGAACTTACAATTATTAGCAACTGTGCAATTTCTGTTGTTGTTTATTTAATTATTTAGTACCCTTCTTCCTCCTTAACTGAGATGATTCAAGGAACCCAAAGATGACCTTACCATGTTAACTTTTGCATTTCCAGCACCTGGTATCTAAAGCCTGGAATGTTAAAAAATTATTTATCTAATAAATGGAATGCATGGTGGCCACATGGACATAAATGACAGAGCATGCTCAATGTTTGGTTAAAGAAAGGGAGTCTTCCTCAAGAAAATGTTCAACCTTTCAGAATTTCATAAATGTTCCTTGAGATCAAATTAGAATGAAAATTCTTTTGGTAGAAGGACGTCTTAATATATATAAAGGTAATAAATTCTGTTTATCTTTCAACATCCCAATTCTAAACTCTCACCTCCCCAAAGTCTTCCTGAACCTCTTCTGGCCTTCTGCTGTGAATGCCGCTAAAGCATCTTCTCATTACCTCCCTCTGTATCTAAGAACTCCATAAGGGCACACACCTTCATTTTGTACTTTGCATAGTATTTCGTGCATATCAAATAATCATTAAACCTCTAATGAATAAATAAATATGTGCAGGGTGATTTATTACAAAAGACAAATCATCTCCAAGTGCTAATGGCTGGTCCAGACATCGGGATAGACTATAATTGGCAAAATTCAAAAAAATGAAAACAAAGAAGAGAGACCCCCATCTTAAAGACCTAATACTTTTCCTTAGGGAGTCTTCTAGTCTATTTTTGCTATGTCTGTACAAGGCCACATAAAGCACCACAGTGTCCTGATGCTAGTACCTCTTAGGGTCATACTCATCTCCCTGTTCACTGCTGAAACCACATGTAGCAAAAACCCTAAGAGGGGTCATCAAGTTGAAAGCACACTTGCATCATGACTCTTTCTTATTTACTGGAAATCCAGTGTACTGTTGGCAGCTATTGCTTATGATTAGCTGTGCCTCAAAACTTCTCTGTTGCATGAATGCTTGCTCCTGTAGGAGGAGCCACACTTTGCTGTCTAAATTCCACAGAGAGCTCAAGAGGACGGCTCTGAGCAATCATTAACATAATATTTCCATTAATTTACATTTCCATATAATCCTATTAATTTTACATAAGAGGTAGTCCTAATTGGAAAGGCAATAAAGTATAATCTTGTGGCCCGTAAAGAATGATTGCTACTGTAAGAAACTGAGAAAGAAATTGGTCGAAGTGAAGAATATAGAGACGTACCAGAGATGATTACTCCTTACTGTCTAAGGACAGTTATTTATATAACAGACCTGTGTGTATTATCTTTTCTGATCCCCTTAGAGTTTTCAGATGAGTAGATCAGAGACATCACCCATCAAAAGAAAGAGTATTCTAGAAGTCTGGCTGCATCCCAGGTCCAGGAGGCAGTGTGATGGGATCCCAGATTGGTGTCTGGAACCCAATCCTCAGACCTGCCATTTGCCTTAGCGGTTTCCTGAGCATTTTCTCTCAGCATTTCACCTAGGGCAGTGAGCACTCAGGTCTGTGACAGACAGGAAGAGGTGGGTGGAGGATAATGAAAGCCTCTGCCTGTCACCATCATGAGCAGAAATTGCTGTGATGACCTAGAATACATGGCTTGGTAGTCATGGCAACAAAATAAGTAGACCCATGCAGTGAACCATGTTAGGGTCCACAGTAATACAGCCGCTTATGCTCCCTACACAAGGACGGTGGGTACCATGGAACCCCCATGTGGGATTCCACCCGCCCTGCAGCTGTACATGTTCTTGGGAGGGTTTGAAGCCCACAGCAGATGGGAGGTAAACTAAGGTGGGGCTCTGGGACTCAGTTTCCATGAAGTTGCCAGGTAAGGATCTTTTGTTAAAAGCCTAACGAACTGACTAGCTCACTGGACGGAACCGTTACTTACGTCTGTGCTCAGTGTCCAGTCTGACAGGAGTGTATACTGTTTCATGGCAACCAGGACAGCACTTCAACAAGGATGGCATCCCTCCCTCCTGCTCTGCAAACCCTCCCTCCCTCTCATCGGCTGCACAGCCAGAACTTAAGATGGCCACGTATTTATTATTAAATTGATTATTAGGTTAAAGGTGAACACTTTCTCGAAACTTGCATTTGAAATGCTTTCTTGTTTCTTATAGTGAAATGGGCTATGAGCCTGTATATCTCACATTTGAGAAGGAGCTTAGCCAACTGCTGTGTCTCTCCAATGTTAGCATCCAGTTTGCTAAAGAGTTCACAGGACTCTTGGGTTCAAGTATCCTTTGTTTCCCAGGGGGAGGAGCTGGCATGGAAGAATTAGAGACCAGGAAGGGCAGTTTTGTCTTGTTTAGCTATTTATTTTGAGTGTGTCTGTATGTGTGTGGCCACACATGTATAAATCAGAGGATAATTTTGGGAGTTAATTCTTTCCTTCAACCATGTAGGTTCTGGGTTTCAAACTCAGATCATCAGGATGGGTTGCAAGGGCCTTCGCTCACTCAGCCACCTTGCTGGTCTGACAACACTGGGATCGGTTGAAAGCATAACTCAGAAACCCAGCTCTGGGTTGGGATTTTAAATCCTTGTGTTAGCTAGAGTGTGTTAGCCATTGCGAATGAACTCTCATGTAGAAAACAGAGTTCAATAAGCAGTGAAAACCAATCCCTACTTTCCGTTGTCTGAAGCATCATAGTTCCCTCAAAAAACAGCCTGAGCCACATCTCATCCTTCCAGCAAATCCATAGAGCAATGACTTCTGAGCAATGTGGGGTTTAAAGAGATCACGTAACTTGCCCAACATCCCTAGGTAAAAATATAGTCAAGTGGACTCAGACGACTGTCTCCTTAAGTCTAAAATCACTTTTTAATTTGATCTTTGAAACTGTTAGCAAGCATGGCCTTAGGATTAGAAGCTCAATGTTTACTTAAAGCCTGGATCTTTTGTCTTATATTTTATGGTAAGGAGAAGGAGATAGGGAATAGACTAGACAGGATTCTGGATCTAGCCTTTCTTCTCCTCTGATGTCAGCTCTGTCCATTTGCTGCCTTCTCTTTGGTCCTCAGATGACCTCTTTGTCCTTAGGCTGTCTCTCTGCTCCACCTGAGAACCTGTGAGGGGTTTTCTGTCTGGGACACAGAAGAAAGTATTAATCAAGACAACTGTGCCAGCAGAAGATGAGCTGGTGACAGGAGACACTTAGTCAATAGAAGATGCCCATCTATTGCATAAGACTCCACTGTACTCAGGGTAATGTGAGCTCCAGTCTCACCTCGTGTGCCATAGACATCCTCAGAATCTTAACTTCCGTAGCTGTAGACTGGAGCTACTAAAACCTGCCTCATCCTGGTTATATATTTTCAAATATAACTGACTGTTTTTCATCAACTGAAGAAATATATTAAAGATAAGTGACAGTATTGCCTTATTTCTTTTGTTTCAGGGCACACATTTAACCGGTTTTATTTTTGATTATGTGTAGGTGTGCACAAGAATGCAGTGCCTGCGGAAGCCAAAAGAGGAGGTCAGATACTCGTGGAACTGGAGTTACAGGAGGTTGTGAGGCTGTCAGTGCGGGTGATCTGTGTTAACCTCGGACCATCTGAGAGAGCAGTGCATGCTCTTAGCTATGTGAGCTGTCTTTTCAGTCCAAGGGAAGCACCTTGAAAGCCCACTTTGTCACTTTCAAAGAACCCAGTAAGATCAGAAAAGATGAACTGGATAATTTAGAAAAGCTTGCCCAATATTTTTCCAGCAAAGGGTAGGGATTAACTGTACAGTCAGCGTGTGGGGTTTGGCATGCAAACATTTCCAGTGTCCATCATAAATTCTCAATCCCTTAGCATTGGATCATTTGCCTACTTGGTTTCTTTTCCTTCCCTCCTTGGGCAGTGAAATCGTTGCTACATTTGAAAAGCAAGATTGTCTATAGTAGAGAGGCAGGACCACCAACTCAACATCCTTTGTGCCTCATACCTGGCTCACATAGAACATTCCATCTATGATAGAGAATATACATACAGCTCACATGTGGCTTCATCAGGGTGATCAGCAGGCCAGCACAGGTCAGTGTGCCTTGGTTGGACTCATTCCGCAGATTCACCTCCTCCCAGCTTCTGCCTCTTTTTGAGAACGAAAATTTGTGCCTGCTATTCACTGTTGGGTGTGACTGTGGGTGTGGCCTATCACCTCCTGCACAAATCCTCTTTGGCTTGTTTTTGACTCAGGGACCCTATGAAATTCATGCAGGGACCACAGCAGCCACATTTCATAAACTCATTCTCTCTGCAGATTTAACTCAGCTGATCCTCACAGAGATCCCTGAGGTATCCAAGCACAGATGTGGTTTGAGTCAGAAGTATCCTTTTTGTTGTTCTTGCTTCTTCTGTGTTCATCACCCAGGAGTAAGGAGAAGGCACTGCCTTTTGGTTCTGGGATCATTCTGTGTGAAGGACACTAAGAGCCTCGGGGTCCCTAGGGTATCAGGAGATGAATAGCGTGCCCTCCATTTCCTGCAGTGGAAGCCACTAGGAAACATCTATCATGATAACATTTAGCATATGCTGTATGATTTTTCATAAGCTTTATCTCCATATTGAATTACATCTACCATCAAAATGAAACTTACATAAACCACTATACATTGATTTTAAGGGCAAAAGAAAAAACCTTTAGCATATATGCACAGGCATCTAAGCTGCAACCATGCTGAACTATAGACGGTACTCACACTCCCAGAAGGCTCTTTCTCGCTCCCTCCAATGGTATGACCAAGTGGATCATCACCCCTTAAATATTCATCTTCATGTATTTGACTGTCCCGCAGGGGGCTTGCTTTAAGTTTTTGAGACTCATTCATGTAACTGTATGCAGTTGTAATTGATTCTTTTTAATCAGTGTGTTATAAACAGTGCCGGAGGCAGACTGCTAAAACCCTTCTCATCCCTCAGTCTGGGGGAGACACTGGAGGAAAAGGTATTGGACGAGATTATTTTGAGGCTGTTTGGAAGCTCCTGGAATGGCCTGGGCTGATGTTGAGAAGGGAAAGTGGGTCATCCGGAGAGAAGCCGAGAAGCCAGTGAACGAGGCATTATCAGTAGACAGGAAAAAAAAATCAAGCGCAACACCGGTGCTCCTCTCTTCAAATCTGAGCTTGTGTCCAAGAAGAACATGTTTGATGGAGGAGAAACTGGGCTCTAATGTGCTTATGCCTGGTATAAGATGCCCTTAATACAATGGCTGCATTGAGAACTGACAGAGAGCTGTGGGGTGGATGGAACGAGCTTTGGGCATCACTGATTCCAAGGGCACTGTGAACTGGCTAAGTTCTCTATGACAGTGGGCTCATAGTCCACAGTTATGGGCTGCAGTGCTGACAGCGAAGATCAGAGTTTTTCAGCCTGCATACGCTGTTACCCCGGGTGCTGCGGGTGTCTGAGAGAAATGCCTGTCCCTTTGGGAGCTCATTGATGTGTGTAGGAGCCCTAACTGTCTTTTTGTCAAACCAGAATGAAAATTTCAGTGTCACCTTTTTTTTTTTATGGAGACTGTGGCTGCCTGATTGAACTTCTTCCAAAGCCAACCCTCTGACATTGCTGGAGCTATAGCTGGTAGCACATACAGAGAGAGCCTGAACAGAGATGTACCCAGGAGTCTACCTGGGCTGGAGATACATGGGCAGCAGAGAGGTCACAGCCTGGTTTTGATAGATAGGACAGATAGGTTCCTGGAGACTCAAGGTCAAGGTATGTTGACCCTTTGTGGGACAATCATTCAGAATTGAGGGTAGTGAGAATCTACAGCCTTCGAAATACCGTTTTCCCATTTCTACAGAGACTGTTTCTGTATTTGTGATTTCAGAGACACTCCCAGGAGAGGGTGAAGAGCTTGCAGGAAGCTTCGTGTGGTAGTTGTGCTCACCTTCGGAAAGTGATTTGTGAGTCAGCTGAGTGTAACAAGCCGCAGGGGAGGCACAGGGATGTGGCTGGGCCATGCACTGGGGAGGAAGAGGAACTGAGCTCTGGGCCTCTCTCAGGCTTTCACACAGCAGCAAATCAAAGCATTGCTGGCGGGTATTAACAAGGCTCTTTCAACAGGATCCACCATACAGACATAACCTTAAGCATGCAATGGGAGGTTACATTGAAATGAGCATCTCCGCCCCCCCCCCCCGCCAGCATGGCTGTGTATTCAAGTGGCATTAAATGTGTTAGCTCTATTTCCTAACAATACAGCGGGTCAACAGCTGCAGGTGAGCGAAGACAGACATTTTTGCTTCCGTGGACGTAGAGAATAGGCAAGATCATGGAAGTATAATCACATAAATTGAGTTTGGCCAGAGAAGTAGAATTCATTATGAAATGTTAACTGGTATGAACATCTCTCTCTCTCTCTCTCTCTCTCTCTCTCTCTCTTTCTCTCTCTCTCTCTCTCTCTCTCTCTCTCTGTGTGTGTGTGTGTGTGTGTGTGTGAGAGAGAGAGAGAGAGAGAGAGAGAGAGAGAGAGATTTGATGGGTAGGGACAGAGTAAGAAGTCAATACCCATCAAATCTCTCTCTCTCTCTCTCTCTCTCTCTCACCTTCCTTTCCCCTCCATCTCTCCCTCCTTCAAACTCTTATTAAGTAAAGAGGGTTGGCACAGTGTTTTCCCTGTGCTTATTCTACTACCCTAAGGGTAAACCTTGCTGGAAACACAGACATGAGTCCAGCTAGGGCTCCTTGGCTTGTCTAACTTTGCCTAGACTTATCTGTCCAGCTTGCAGATGTAAAAAGATCGGGAAGCAGGATAAGAGAATTGGTTTATTGACTAGGACTTCAGAGGACACAAATCTGATTCCCTTGTCACTGGATGCTGAAGGGACAGTCGAGTGAGGGCACAGAGCCCCCTAATGGTGCACGAAGAAGCTGAATCCAATAGTCCTGTTTTAGGTTAGGTTGTGTCAAATTTCCAACTTGGTCTCCATTAAAACATGCATAAAATTGATACAGCACAATTAAATATTCCTTAAGAACACTTTAGGCAGAGCTTTAAGTATAGTATGACATTAACTGGGGAGCGATAGCAGTCCACATTTATTACATAATTAATATTTGTAGTTTTATTGGACTTCATGGAGGTCATGGTAGTTTTCCAACTTGCTGTTTTATTCCTTGTAATTCTGGTTTAACAATCACTTTGCATTCAGGTTTCTCAAACCTGAACTTATTCCTGATACTTCAACTATTTCTTTCTTAAAAATATATGTGAAGAAGCTCTCAGCTGCTCTTGAAAAGGTGGAAGTTTTGATTACTTTATTTCTTCTTCTTCTTCTTCTTCTTCTTCTTCTTCTTCTTCTTCTTCTTCTTCTTCTTCTTCTTCTTCTTCTTCTTCTTCTGCCTCTCTCTCTCTCTCTCTGCTAGGGACCAAACACAGGACCTCCTTACTCATGTACCATAGACAGGTTCTCTGCCATTGACTTTGTAATCCTGATGGTTTAGCTCTAATATTTACATACGATATAGCCACGACCTTGCCTCATTGTTGAATATTTACATGTGCCTCCCTCAAAGTATAGAAATCTCAGAACAAAGTTTTATTCTTGTTTGACTTCTCCAACCATATAAGAAAAGTTTGGATCCCTTAGTGAAATACTTATCATAAGCTAAGATGCTGTTAAGAATGATGCATCAGTGTAAATATTTATTAACAATAGGAGGAAATAGAAATAAGAAACTCTTAAGAAAATTATTGTAATGGTCCCTGCATGAGGATGTTCCCACCCAAGTTCAACATCACATGAGCATGCATTTAATTTCTGCACACAAGGAAGTGTCAGCGAGAGCACACACTGAATGGAACTGACATATTTCAAAAAGTTATTCATGCATCTATTTACTAACTATCAATTTTTCAAGTAACCACTAAATATAACTTTTGGGGGCTATAGTACTGTACAGGTGAGCATTATTTCAAGGAGAAGCTGCATTCAAGCTGCCGGTTCACTCCTAATGCAGTGGGGATAATCACTCTGAACTCTCTCTTAGATGTGCAGTGTGGATGTGGGTGGTACAGGGACAGCAGCTGCCTTCAGACAACCCCAAGTCCACAGTAATAAAGGCGGGAACAGTCTGAGAAACTTTACAATTTTTCTTGATCTTAATGACAGTGAAATCCGGAAAATTGAAATTACAAAATGATCGGCAGAATTTGGAATATGAATTATATAAAATAAATTATATAATCATTTCAATTATTAATATATATGTGTGTGTGTGTGTGTGCGTGCATGCACATACATGTGGGTGATTGCTGAGGCTGAAAGGGGGCAGAAGATTGCCTGGATGGAGCTGCAGACAGTTGTGAGCAGTCCTGATGTGGGTGCTGGGAACTGAACCTCAGTTCTCGCAGGAACAGACAATGCTCTCAACCACGGAGGTCTCTCTCCAGCCTCTGCACCGTTCTCTCCATTCAGAGTGGAAGCACAGCTAATGCAAGAAGAATTGAAACTTCACATTGACATTTGGAATTCTGAGTTTTCCCCGGGATCCTAGACTGATGGTGTATTCCTACCAGCCATCAATAGATTTAATTTTTGATGCATTTGAAGAACTTCTTAAAACTCTTTTTGTTTCCTTACAAATCTGCTCCGGGGAGATGTGTTTTAACTGTTTTTTTTTTTTCTTCTTTTTTATGTAGACATACATGTGTATGTCTATGTACCACATGAGTGCCTCATGGGTGTCAGATGCCCTGGAAATGGAGTTAAGGATGATTGTGGACCACCATGTGGGTGCTGGGAATTGAACCTGGGTTCCCTGGAAGGCCAGCCAGTGCTCTTAACTGCTGGTCTACTGCTGCAGGCCTTGCTCTAACACTTTACGTTTCCAAGAAACAAAACAGTACCAGCAACTGCTATCATGGTTGTAAGCCAACGCTGTACTAACACTATAGAGAAGAACTTTAATTCCTTTGTCAGTTCTGAGCATCACGATATTCTGTGGTTGTAGGCTGTAATCTAAAGAAGTGTAGATTTGACTATTTACCTCTGTGGCAGCTTGAATCGCTGAACCATTTTCATGCAGGGCTCTGAAGGGGCTGAATCTGAAACACGGCACATGGAGAGACTGCTTCCCTATAAATCTATGTGAAAATGGGGTGGTTTTGTTTGAGACTGCACATCACTATATTTTGACACATTGTCTTCCATATCCATGTCACTCAGAGCACAAAGTTCTCTAAGCATTTCCTTCTACACTCAGATTAACTGTCCCATTGTCTGCCCTGATAACTCTTCACTGCTGGGAGTTTGCTACTTGAAGCCTGTTTCCTGTCTCCTATGTATGCTGTCGTATAAGACCAGCTCTCTGCTGGATGGCCCTGTGTCAGGGTTTAGCTAATCTCAGCAAGTGGAGCTTAGACCTACTGAGAGTGGTTGTCTCGGGTGTGGGAGCCATGGGACTATAATTACCACATGCAGAAGACATAGACAGACAAGGGAACTCAGAAGCAGGGTCCAAGGAACCTGAAACATGAAGTGAAGTCACCAGCAGCCCCAGTCTCGAACTCTGCTTTCTGTCCACGGCTGACCATCTGTCTTCCTGGGACAAACATGCTAAGTGGCCACAAACATGAAAGGTGGCCACTAAGCACACAAGCCCTTGGCAGCCCGCTCTTTGCGGTGGCTTCATGTTAGATGTATGTTATGGTGCACTGTGCTTCTAACGTGAAGGCTTCCTTGGGTCCAATTAAGATCACCAGAGCAAACATGAATTCCCTGCCTGCTATTTGTACATTGGAAATTCGAGTATTTCGTCCTTTTAGCTCTCTACACCTTGATTTCAATATCTATAGAAAAGTTGATAAAAAGACAGTGTGGGGCATACTGAAAAAAATCCATGCTTTGCTTCACTGTCTCAAAGACTGACTTCCACAGACACTGAGATCAAGAGCAAGCATGTGTCCAGTCTCAACAGGGCACTCAACCTCCACGCTAGACTTACCACCATCAAAACTCTAACCCCATCCCCTAGGCTTCCTTTATTAAAATATTCACCCATGCTTCAGAAGCCGCACCCAGCCTGAGTCCTACGTGAACTCTGTGTTTCAGTGCCCTGTGGGGAGATTCCTGAAGTCTGGATACTCATGCTTCACATTCTTCTATTCATTTGGAAAGCCTTAGAAAGAATTAGAATTAAATTAAAATCTTTGGTACAGCTCAGGAGCGAAGCCACATACTTTAGAGCAGTGGTTGGGGTTGGGTTTATTTTAGTATTTTTGGGTTTGTGCCTTGTTCCTCATTTGGTTTAGGTCTGCTGTGTCTTTGTTACAAAGCTTAAGTTATCTTCATTCTTCCAGGAATTTTTCTGTTTCATCTAATTTTTCACCTAAAACATTTCATAAACTCATTTATAAGTCTCTATCTTTATATAGAATCAGGGCAGTCTTACTGCTAATGATACTGTCTGTGAGACTGTTTTTACATTTTTTACTTTCCTATTGTGGCTAAATATTAATTATTTTAAAGAAGACCCTCAGTTGAAATTTGCTCTGTAGTTGTAGTTGGGGCTCAGGCTTAAGCTTGCCTTCCTCCTGCGTAGGCCTTGGAAGGGCCGAGTGACAGGTGACCGCTACCTCACCTAGCCTCACTGCTCTTTGTTCTCCTTTAAAACATGTGATCTACTGTGTTTGTATGTATGTACGTGTGTGTGTGTGTTCATGTTGAGACCAAAGGTTGACATTGCATGTCTTTCTTTACCCGGTCTCCTAATTGTTTGTCTGTTTGTCTGTCTGTTTATTTGAGAACCTGGAGCTTACCGATTGGCTGTCCAGAAAGCCTCAACAGATCCCCCTGCTTTTGTTTCCCTAGGGCTGGGATTGTAAGGGCCTGGTGCTGTGTCCAGCTTTTGCAAGGGAGCTGGGGTCCAAACTCAGGACTTGATGCTTACACAGCAAGCGCTTTTCCAGAATGAGCCATATCTCCAGCCCCATATGTGAACTACTTTTCCTTTTACTGTCCCATCCTTTTTACTGTGTAGAATGTTGCCCCATGTTGTGGACTTGAGCCTTTCTTAAGCCTCCACCCAGGCTTTTCCGGGCTAACATTCCCTCTGTGCTCTTTGTTAGCTGCATCCAATAGTTTTGGCCCCATGTGCCCTAATTTTCACTCATTCCAGCACATTTGACAACTTCCCTTCAGATTTCTGCGTGACTCCTCTGATCTCTGATAGCTGCTGTTAGGTTTGCAGACTTGTGTGCTTGCTGCAGTGTTAGTGGTGCTGTCAGCTTGATGAGATTTGGAATTGTTGGCTTCTGAGATTGCCTTTGGGAGATGAGCTTGGTTGGGTAAATTGGAACTGTGAAAACCTGCCCACAGTGGGTGGCACCATTCTCCTGGCTGGGATCCTAGATGGCATAACAAGGAGAAGGTAAGCTAAGCACAGACGTTTCTGGCTCTTTTTCTTGACCGTAGAAACAGTGTAACCAGTTACCTCAAGACCCTGTTGTTTTGACTTTCCAGCCATAATGGACTGACTGCTGAACCATGGGCCAAGAATCAAAAAACAAAACAAAATCTTCCTTAAGTTGCCCAGTCAGGGTATTTTCATCACAACAACAGAAGCTAACTGAAACAGCTTTCTAATTTCTTCTCACTGTAGTTGGAGAATATAATTTTTTCTATGTTTTCAATATTTTTAGATTATTATATATATTTTTAAAGTTTATTTATTTATTATGTATACAATATTCTGTCTGCATGCATTCCTGCAGGCCAGAAGAGGGGACCGGATCTCATTACAGATGGTTATGAGTCACCTGTGGTTGCTGGGAATTGAACTCAGGACCTCTGGAAGAGCAGCCAGTGCTCTTAACCTCCAAGCCATCTCTCTAGCTCCAAGATTATTATATTTTTAAATTATTTAGTAAAACATATACATAAATTGCGTTTTTATCAACCACGCCTCTCATTCTCTCCACTCTGTTCCCTTAAGGCCCTGATCTATCTTCATCACCTCCTCCTCCTCCTTCTTCCTCACCTCCTCCTTCTCCTCCTTCTCCTCCTTCTTCTTCTCTTTCTTCTTTTTTCTTTCTTTCCCATCCCCACCCTTCTGCTTCTCTCTTCTCCTTTTTCCTCCTCTCTCTTCTCTTCTCTCTTCTTCTTCCTCTTTTTCTTCCTCCTCCTCCTCCTCTTCTTCTTGACTACTGAGTTTATTTACTGGTACTTATATGTGGACTATATATGAGAGCATGCAAGGCCCTGTAGATGCTACATCCCTGAAGAAAACTTATTCTCCTTTCTGGAAACTGTCAACCGCCAGTAGCTCCTCAGCTAGGGGTGGGACATCATGAGCCCCACCCTCATCCATGCTGGGATTTTGCCTGGCTTGATCTTGTACAGGTATTGTGTAAGCAGCACCAGCCACTGTGAGTCATGTACAACTATGCTGTCATGTCACACACAGGCTTCTTTTACTTTGACTCTCTCTTCTTTTCACCATTTCTTGGGTGGTGACACCTCAGATATCCAGGCTATAGACAACCAGTTTAGGGCTTAGGTCTTTACACTCTCCTATTACATCATCCTATTACATTGACCAGCTGTGAGTCTCTGCTGCAAAATGCAGCTTCTCTAATGAGGGTTGAGAGATGTACTAATCCATGGGTATAAAGATCAGAACTTAGGGGGAAGCACTAAGTTACCCTCAGGGTGTATGACCAGCCAGCCACAGGGTTTTGGCATGGTCAACAGTACCAGGTCTGGGTTCCAACTGGATGAGGTACTGCAATATGCTTTCCAAATTCGGACACAGATTATATTCAATTTTATAGTAAAATATTAAAGGGAAATCCTACTGCCTCTCCAACCACAGTTACCTGAATAACTGGCCATAGTTCCCTGTTTAACTGTTGAACACATCTTGTAAGCACCCAGGCTCCCATTGCTTTGAGATTCATCAAGTTCCTCCTGGAGGACGTCTGTAAACCCTGGTGCATTTTCTGAAGCAGAATTCTGAGCACTACCGGGGCCATGGGACAATTCTTTGGGATTCTAGGGTGTGAACTTTTCTCCAGCTGGGAAAGCAATAGAAGTGAGGAAGTCTGGGATCACTGACCAACTAAACTATCAATTAACTGCAAAGCAAGAGTAGAGAGCAAAGCCTCTCATGTCTTATTGAGATCTCTCTGGGGTGGGAAGGCTGGAGACAACCTTCTGTGAAGCTTGCTTCATCTTTTTACCAGCACACCACCTTCAAAGCAGACAACAATAACTGAACACCCCAGACATTTTCCTAGACTTTAGGGACCAGTAACAAGGAAGGATTTCTTTAACTCTCACCACTTAAATCATCAGGAGTAGATTTCTTTCTTTTTTTTTATCATCTCATAGATGCATGTGTTTTGATCAAATCCACCCCCATTCCCTCCCCTTCAATTCCTCTCTTGTTCCCATGTCCTTTGCTTTCTCACCTCAACTTTGAGTGCTTTTATAAAACTAGCCCCAAGCTGGGCAGTGGTGGTGCACACCTTTAATTCTAGCACTCAGGGAGGCAGAGACAGGTCGATCTCTGTGAGCTTGAGGCCAGTCTGGTCTACAGAGTGAGTTCCAGGACAGTCAGAGATACACAGAGAAACTCTGTCTTGGAAAAAAAAACCAATCCCAACTGGCTTCACTTACTGCTCCTTGTATGTTCATTGGTGTAGGAGCAGCTACTGGAGCAGGGGTGGCACCCTAGTAGCCACATCTCTGAAGAAAACTGACTATTCCACCCCCAGATGCCCTCAGTTGCCAATAGTTTCTCAGATAGCCACAAAACTTTATGAAACCTGTCTCTATTAGTGTCAGGGATATTGACTGAGTTGATCTTGTGCAAGTGTTTGCAGGAAACCACAACCTCCATGAGTTTGTGTGCACCATAGATCTGCCAAGTATGGAAGATGCTGTTTAACTGCCTGTAGATGTCCACTACCCCTGGCTCTTAGAAGCCTTTTGTCAACCTTTCCAGGATGACCCCAGAGCTTTGGAAGGAGAGAACATGATGTAGATGCCTCATTTAGGGTGGAGCACTGCACAGTCTCTTATTCTCTATACACTGGCACACAGTGTCTCCAATGTATCTCTCCAAAAGCATGACTTTGGTGGAGGGGGAGAAATCTACCTTGAACTGCAGTGCTTACAAGAACTACTAGATGTGCCACACTAACTTCTGAATGGAGATTGGCTTGAGAGTGGACGTGTGAAATTAAATATCCATAAAGCACACAGAATTAAGTACACATATACATTGTATGACCTTATTTCTTGAAAAAAATCATAGTGTGGTGGGAAAAAAGAGACTTTTAGTGTTATCATTTTCAGCATGTCCAGGGTTCCCCAGCTGCATACATGTCCATCAGCATTCAGGCAAAATGTTAAGTAACCCCAGGTGTTAGCATTTCCGGGGTCCCATGACCACGCATACGCCGTCAGAATTCAGGCAAAATGCCTAGTCACACCAGGGCCTTATGCCCTAAGTAATCTATGAACATGCCCAGGGTAGCCACGCAATCTATATGGTTGTATGGTGTGGCTTTGTAAGCCCTATACACATGCACTGAACTTCCTTTAAAAGAGGACACGCCTGTCCCATTGCCTTTCTCCCCCACGTTTCTTTCAGACACACCCTCCTTTTTCCTTTTCCAACCCTTTATTAATAAAACTCTTAAAGTGGGTTTTGTTGTATATCTTAAAGTGGTCCAGTCTCACGCATGGTAAACAACACATAGACTTTAGACTTTTTAAAAAAGAAGTCAGAGTTGTAAAAATCACATTTTTTAAAAAGAAAAGTAAAACATCCAACACATTGATTTTTAATATTCTTTTCTGGGTTTTGACATTAATTATAGTTTTTAATCATTGCCCAAGATGTCAAAAATATCAATGGAGTAAAGGCCAATTGAGGTAGTTCTTTGTGTAATGCACTTTGAGATGCTCCAAAGATTATAATGGATGTTAATAGTATAGATGGCTTCTAATATCTATCCCAGGGACTTGAAATCCAGTAGGAAAAACAGATGAAATCCAGTAGGAAAAACAGATATCTCTGCCATCATCCAATCTGTAGGATGATCTGCTCTTCTAAAAAGTAATAAGCAATTGTTTATTGGTTGGGATAAAATAAAAGCAATTAGCTCTGCCTGGGTCTGAGGGCCTTGAGGAAGCGAAAGCAGCAGCAGCAGCTATCATTGGTGTTTTTGATCTTAGACATTCTGACTAGTGTAAGATGGTATCTCAGAGTTGTTTTGATTTGCATTTCCCTGATGCCTAAGGATGTTCAACATTTCCTTAAGCATCTTTCGGCTATTTGAGATTCTTCTGTTGAGAATTCTCTGTTTAGATCTGTACCCCATTTTTTATTGGATTACTTGAAACTTTGATGTCTAATTTCTTGAATTCATTATATATTTTGGAGATCAGTGTGGCTGGCTTTATGTTGAGGTCTTTGATCCATTTGGACTTGAGTTTTGTGCATGGACATCTTACTATGACCACCACACATTCTTACTCACATGTGAACATGCACCGCACACACATGGGAGCATGCATACACAAATACACACATGTACTACACTCTCATTAATGTATAGGGCTAGGTACCATTTATTTATTGTTGCTCTCAGTGTCTATGCTACTGGTGTTATATTTAGGAAGTGATTTCCTGTGTCCATGCGTTCAAGGCTACTTTCTGCTTTCTCTTCCATCAAGTTCAGTGTGGTTGGATTTATATTGAGATCTTTAATCCATTTGAACTTGGGTTTTGTGCACAGGGATAGCTATGGATATATTTGCATCCTTCTACATGCTGACATCCAGTTATGCTAGCACCATTTGCTGTCTTGGTTAAAAACCAGGTGTTCATAGATGTATGGGTTAATATCCAGGTCTTTGATTCAATTCCATTGGTCAATCTGTCTGTTTTTATGCCAATACCAAGCTGTTTACATCACTGTAACTCTATAATAGAGCTTGATGTCAGGGATGATGTTGCCTCCAGAAGTTCCATTATTGTACAAGATTGTTTTGGCTATCCTTGGTTTTTTGATTTTTCATATGAACTTGAGTACTGTTCTTTTGAGGTCTGTGAAGAATTGTTTTGGGATTTTTCTGGGGACTGCATTGAATCTGTGCATTGCTTTTGATAGGATTGCCATTTTTATTATGTTAATCCTACTTATCCAAGAGCATTGGAGATCCTTCTACTTTCTGGTATCTTCTTCAATTTCTTTCTTCAAAGACTTAAAGTTTTTGTCGAAGAGGTCTTTCACTTCTTTGATTAGTGTTACCCTGGTGTAGGAGGTTCTTCTGTCTATTTGTTGCTTTCATTGGTTGAATAAAGAAACTGCCTTGGCCTTTGGATAGGGCAGCACTTAGATAGGCGGAGTGGACAGAACTGAATGCTGGGAAGAAGGGCAGATGGAGAGCCCCCGTGGAGCTCCTGCCTGAGATGGACGCTGGTTAGAATCTTTCCCGGTAGGCCACTGCCACATGGTAATATACAGATTAACAGAAATGGGTTAAATTAAGATGTAAGAATTAGCCAATAAGAAGTTAGCGCTAATAGATCAGGCAATGTTTTATTTAATACAGTTTCTGTGTGATTATTTCGGGTGTAAGGTAGCAGAGCGATCAGGACCAAAAGCAGGCTCTCTCTCCTTGCAACATTACCCCGAAATATTTTGTTATTTTTGGCTTTTGTGAAGGGTGATGTTTCTCTAATTTCTTTTTCAGCTTCTTTATCATTTGTATATAGGAGGACTGATTTTTTTTCTGTTGATCTTATATCCTGCCACATTCTTGAAGGTATTTATCAGTTGTAGGTGTTCCCTAGTAGAGTTTTAGGGGTCACTTATGGATACGATCATATCATCTGCAAATATCGAAAACTTGACTTTTTTCTTTCCAATTTGTATCCCCTTGATCTCCTTTTGTTGTCTCATTGCTCTAAGTAGAACTTCAAGAACTATGTTGAATAGATGTGAAGAGAGTGAACAGGCTTTTCTTGTTCCTGATTTTAGTGGAATCCCTTGGAGTTTCTCTCCATTTAATTTGGCACTGGCTGTCAGCTTGCTATATATTGCTTTTATTATGTTTAGATACATTTCTTGTATCCCTGATCTCTCCAAGACCTTTATTATAAAGAGGTGTTGGATTTTGATGAATGCTTTTTCAGCATCTAATGAGATAATTACATGTTTTTTTTCTTTCAGTTTACTTATATGGTGGATTACATTAACAGATTTTCTTATGTTGAACCCTCCCTGCATTTCTGGGATGAAGTCTACTTGATCATGGTGGATGATTTTTTTTGATGTGTTCTTGAATTGGGTTTGCCAGATTTCTATTAAGTATTTTTGCATCTATGTTCATGAGTGACATTGGTCTGTAATTCTTTCTTGGTTGAGTCTTTGCGTGGTTTCACTATCAGGGTAACTGTAGCCTCATGAAAATATTTTGGCAATGTTCCTTCTGTTTCTATTATGTGGAACGTTTTGAGGAGTATAGGTATTAGCTCTTCTTTGAAGTTCTGGCAGAATTCTGCACTGAAACCATCTGGTCCTGGGCTTTTTTTGGTTGGGAGGCTTTTGATGACAGCTTCTATTTCCTTGCAGGTTACAGGTCTATTTAAATTATTCACCTGGTCTTGACATAATTTTGATATGACATGCCTATCCAGAAATTTGTTCTTTTTTTTTAAACATTTTCCAATTTTGTGGAGTACAAGCTTTTGTAGTATGACCAATGATTCTCTGGCTATCTTCCTTGTCATTTGTTATGTCCCCCTTTTCATTTCTGATTTTGTTATTTTGGATGTTCTCTCTCTGCCTTTTGATTAGTTTGGAAAAGGGTTTGTCTATCTTGTCGATTTTCTCAAAGAACCAGCTTTTTGTTTCATAGATTCTTTGTATTGTTTTCTTTGTTTCTATTTTATTGATTTCAGCCCTCAATAATTGATTATTGTTGTCTACTCCTCCTAGGTGAGTTTGCTTCTTTTTGTTCTAGAGCTTTCAGGTGTTTTGTTAAGTCACTAGTGTGAGCTTTCTCCACTTTCTTTATGTAGGCATTTAGTGCTATGAACTTTCCTCTTAGCACTGCTTTCAAAGTATCTCATAGGTTTGGGTACATTGTGCCTTCATTTTTATTGAGTTCTAGGAAGCCTTTAATCTCTTTCTTTATTTATTCCTTGACCCAGGGTTGGTTTGTGTAGGAGGTTCTTCTGTTCATGTGTTGCTTTCATTAGTTAATGAATAAAGAAAGCTTTGGGCCTGACAGGGCAGAACTTAGGTAGGCAGAGAAGACAGAACTATGTTGGGAAGAAGGGCAGAGTGAGGGACGCCATGGATCTTCTGCCTGAGACAGATGCTGGTTAGAATCTTGTTGGTAAGCCACAGTCAGATAGCAATACACAGATTAATAGAAATGGATTAAATTAAGATGTAAGAATTAGCCAAAAAGAAACTAGAGCTAATGGGACAAGAAGTTATTTAATTAATACAGTTTCTGTGTGGTTATTTCAGATGTAAGCTAGCCAATTGGCCGAGACAAACAGCGGGCCCACTCCTTGTAACATTGGTTCAATTTAGCACTCTTCAATTTCCATGAGTTTATAGGCTTTCTACAATTAGTGTTGTTGTTGAATTCTAACCTTAGACCATGATGATCTGATAAGATACAGGGGGTTACTTCAATTATTTTGTATCTGTTGAGATTTGGTTTGTTATCGAGTATGTGATCAGTTTTAGAGAAGGCTCCATGAGGTACTGAGAAGAAGGTATATTCTTTTGTGTTTGGGTGAAATGTTCTGCAGATGTCTATTAAGTTCATTTGAGTCATGACATCTGTTAGTTCTCTTATTTCTCTGTTAAGTTTCTTTCTGGTTGACCTGTCCATTGGTAAGAGTAGGATGGTGAAGTCTCCTACTATCAGTGTGTGGTGTTTGATGTGTGGTTTAAGCTTTGGTAAAGTTTCTTTTACATTTGTGGGTGTTCTTGTATTTGGGGCATAGATATCCAGGATTGAGACTTCATCTTGATGGATTGTTCTTGTGATGAGTATAAAGTGTCCTTCTCTATCTCTTCTGATTGATTTTAGTTTGAAGTCTGTTTTGTTAGATATTAAGGTAGTTAAACCTGTTTGTTTCATAGGTCCATTTGATTGAACAATCCTTTCCCAACCTTTTACTCTGAGGTAACATCTGTCCTTGAAGTTGAGGTGTGTTTCTTTTATACAGCCAAAGGATGGATCTTGTTTTCATATGCAATCTCTTAGCCTGTGTCTTTTTATAGGTGAATTGAGTCCACTTATATTAAGAGATATTAATGACCAGTGATTATTAATTTCTGTTATTTTTGGTGGTAGTGTTTGTGTGTTTCCCTTCTTTGGGGTTTGCTGGTAGGAAGGGGGAGATTATTTGTTGCCTTTGCTTTTGTGGGGGTAATTAGCTTGCTTGAGTTGGAGTTTTCCTTCTAGTACTTTTTGAAGGGCTGGATTTGTGGATAGGTATTGTTTACATCTGGTTTTGTCATGGAATATCTTGATTTCTTTATTGATGGTGATTTAAAGTCTGGGCTTGCATTCGTGATCTCATAGAATCTGCAACAGATCTGTCCAGGATCTTCTGGCTTTCATGGTTTCCATTGAGAAGTCAGGTGTAATTCTGATAGGTCTGCCTTTATATGTTACTTGGCCATTTTCCTTTGTGGCTCTTAATATTCTTTCTTTATTCTGCATGTTTTGCATTTTGATCATTATATGGTGAGGGAGTTTGTTTTTTGTTTTTTTTTTTTTTGATCCAGTCTATTTGGTTTTCTGTAAGCTTCTTGTATTTTCATAGGAGTAGCCTTCTTTAGGTTGGGAAAGTTTTCTTCTATGATTTTGTTGAATATATTTTCTGTGCCTTTGAGATGAAGTTCTTTTCCTTCTTCTATCCCTATTATTCTTAGGTTTGGTCTTTTCATGGTGTCCCAGGTTTCCTGGATGTTTTGTGTTAAGAATTTGTTGGATTTAACATTTTCTTTAACCACTGAATCTATTTCCTCTATCGTATCTTCAACAACTGAGATTCTATTTTCAATCTCTTGTATTTTGTTGGTTATGATTGCATCTGTAGTTCCTGTTCATTTTTCTAGATTTCCACTTCCAAAATTCCCTCAGTTTGTATCTTCTCTATTGATTTTATTTTAGTCTTTAAGTGTTGAACTGTTTGCTTTTCCTTTTTTTTTTGTTTTCTTTGAGATATTTATTGATTTCTTCTAGGTTTTTTGTTTGTCTTTTCCTCCATTTCTTTAAGGGAATTTTTCATTTCTTCTTTAAAGGAAATCATTGTCATAAATTTACATTTAAAATCATTTTCTTCTACTTCTATGTTAGGATGTTCAAGTCTTTTTATTGTGTGATCACTGGGTTCTGGTGTTACCATGTTGCATTGCTTTTTAGGTTGTTGAATGAATTCTTGCATTGGCACCTACCCATATCTTCCTCCAATTGGTGCCAGCAGTGTCTTTTGCTCTTGGTCCAATCCTTGTAGTCGCTGTCTGTGTCTCAGGGAGCCGCCGAGGTCTCACTTGTCTAGCTCTCTTGGTCCTCTCTGTGCAGTTGCAGCCTGTGTTTCAGATTTCCTCTGAGGTTGCAGGGGATAGGATTGTTTTTTGGCAGAGTGAGATTTGTAGCTTACAGGGTTCGATCAATGGGCATCTGATATTTGTGTTGGAATTTCAATCATGTAGAAGCTCCACTATTAAATCAATACAGCATAATGTCTGCTTGACATTCCTTGGTGTGACTACACTATCAGTGTGCATCTGTCTTAAAGTTACTTACATGGGTTCTTATTTCTTTTCCAGTAGTTGTTAGGATTTCTAGTGTTTCTCCACTCCCCTCCATTTCTTGTCATCATTTCCTTTTTAGAAGACACAGTCTCCAAGCAGATGTTCTGATTCTCTGGCTTATCATCTCTCTCCTCCCTCTCCTGCATCATTCTCTGAGCCCATGTTTAGGGGTCATATTGTAAATCTAAGCACCCAGGATCAGATATTCTCTGTGTTTTGGCCAGCTGTGGCTTCCTGACCCTGCAGGTCGGTATTATATCCAGCCAGTTATCTCCCCAGCCCCACTTTTATAATTTTTATTATCTCCTTTCTCCCTTCTATTCAAATTATTTATTGATTTAATTTTCTAGCCTTATATTCTGTCACACAACATTATTACATTTTGATTTCTAAGTTGATGCTTTCTACTTCTAGAATTTCTATCTTTTAGTGTGCTTTCATTTTCACAGAGCATCCCTCGTCTGCTCATCACTGTGACTCTTTACAATGAAATTCTTGATTATGTTTGCTGCAGTTGCTTTAAATTCTTGATTTTTTTCAATATTTAATCACTGTAGGGGGTGTTTATATATTATTAATTTTTTTCCTCAGCATGGCTTCTACTCTTACAAATTTCTTTTTGTAAGGTTATTATGGCAGAGGGTGTGATGTCATGTTCCTTGAGGGATTTGGCCTTTTTATGTCTGAGAGATTGACATGTGTGACTTATTTTACTATTGTTAAGATGAGATACCATGACCAAGGCAACCTATAAAGAAAGAGTTTAATGGAAGCTTACTTACAGTTTCAGGGACTAGTCCGTGATCATCATGGTAGGGGCTATGGCCAAGCATGGTGCTGGAACAGTAGCTCTGAGCTTACATTTGATCCACAAGTAGGAGGCAGAGGAAGAAGAGAGAGAGCTACTGGCAATGGCACTTGGGCTTTAGAAACTTTAACCCCCCATCCCCAGTTACACATATTCTCTAATAAGCTCACACCTCCCAGTCCTTCCCAAATAATTCTACCAACTGTCGACCAAGCATTCCAATATATGAGCCTATGGGTGCCATTCTCATTCAGACCTCCATAGTACGGTAGGCATCTAAATATCTGATCACCCTGAACTAACTTGAAACTTGGCTTTCTGTGTGGTTAGTACTGAGTCTGGAGAAGCCTGGTATGTTTTGCTGAGCTGCTTTATTTTGTGTCTGTCAAAGTCCAAATCCTGTTGCTCACCATCCCCATGCCATCCTGTCTCCCTTTGGAGCCTGGATTCCCTATAAGAGCAGTTCAGAAGTCAGGGGTTTATCACACTGATCGGACGTTCTCCTAATTTCTACCACTCCATCACTGGAAACCTTCTGATCTTAAACTTCATGCCAATGTGACCATAACTTTCTGAGTCCCAGGCTGTTGCATGGCCTTAACCAGAGAGTCTTCTAAGCAGAAGAGCAACCCATGTGGAGCTCACTCTGTGGGGAAAGAATCATCCTCTCAAAAGGACAGCATCCACAGCTGTCTCTAGTGATATCAAATAACAGATATTAAAGGTACATTTTAAGGGTGTTGGAGAGGTCATCCAGCAGTTGAGAGGGTGTATTGCTCTGACAGGACACTCAGGTCACCACACCCCCCCAATCATAACTCTGGTTCTGTGGATCTAATTCTTTCCTTTGACCTCTTCAGACACCAGTAACACACACATATATGTAGACAAAATGCTCATATACATAAAATAAATATAACAAATTTAAAAAAGAATTTTCTTTCTATGTATATTACACTTTAATAAATTATAATTAAATCATTTCTCCCTTCCCTTTCATCCCTCCTTGCCTCTCAACATAATAAGGGCTTTGCATGAGCTTTTTTAAATTTTAGGTATGTTATAACCACATCCTGCGTTCCATGTCTATGTTGCCCACAACCATCTCCAGGCTTATTAACATGGTTTGCTTTCCAACGTGAAGAACAAGAGGCCCTCGGCAGCCAAAGCCTCTGCTTTTGCAGCCTGGCTTCCTGGGTCATTCCAGTGGCAGAAGAACCCAGGTCTCAGCATGCAGCGTCTCCATTGCTAAGAGCTTTTCTGGCATCTCCATCTGGCATAAGACCTGCAGGTTACCCAGGAATTTTCATTCTGGATAAACATCATTTGCTAGCCATGGTACAGTAGACACAAAACCAGTCCCTCAAAGACGTGTTCCTGTAACAAGGTGTGTGTGTGCACACACAAACTGCCGTTGTCATAGCACCAACAGTGAAGGTGGCAGAAAAGGGAAAACCTGTGACTCTCTTGAGAGCACAAACTTGAGAGTGTGTTTGACATCCAAAGCTACAATAGTGCCCTTTTCGATGTCTTCACTGCCTTCCAAAAAGGAGCTGCCTATGGTTTCTAGGAATGGTATGATTTCCTGTTACATGCAGTGAGAGTGAAGACGGGGATGGCTGTGAGGAACACTTTGGCATTCTGACCCTGTCTTAACCTGCATGGCCACCAGGGTTGGTGCATGGTGAATTTCAGTTGAAATCACATAGGCTTTCCTGGTAGAAGCCCTAACATTTTAAAACTGATGGTCAAGGATGTCTTTCAAGTTGGTAATGTCCCATGTCAGCTGTGATGGAAGGAAAGTTCATGATGCAATTATATATGTAGCCAGAACGATATCTCTGGAAAGAAACATGGTAAGCAAATATGATTTCATCTTCCCTTAGGGCAGCCATTTAAATCAACTTGATTTCTTTTTATGCCCATTTATCATCTTTCTTCATCCTTCCTTCTTTCCATCCTTCCTTCCTCCTTCTCTCCTTGCCTCATCTCTCCTCTCTTCTTCTCTCCTTTTTTTCTACCCTTCTTTTCTCATCACTTCTTTTTCCCATTTCACAGGAACAGGGAATATTTTTTAACATGTCATTCGAAGACCACACTCAATCATAAATAACTTTGGAAAATTGTTTTTCAGAGTCTACATAACCAACCCTCAAAATAGAATTTTACTGTTAAAAGCCAAATGGAAATCTACCTACTTAGTTGTGGAAAAGCTTTCTTTTGGGACTCTGATGATGGTTTTTATTTCTTCCCTTCCTAACAAGGAGAAGTACCTAAAGAAATGTAACCATATCAATTAAGTGAAAGTTTGGAAAAGCTGCTGAGTGTCCATATGGTGGCGTTTGCCACCCCATGTGCGCAGAGGACCTCTATATGGACGTAACCATTTTTGCTTGATGGAAAGATAAACTTGACCCATAAAGGAGAAAGAATGTCACGAATAAGAATCTCTCGCCTAAGACCATAATTCCATAGTGTTTTCCAAGTCATCTCGTGAAGTGTCAAACACTGAATAGATTAGCACATGATAATATGTGAACATTGGAGCCAACGTGGGGATCATCTCAATGCTGGAAGAAGCGAACAGAGAAGAGAGATCCAGGCTGCGGATGTCTCGCTGACTCCAAGCAGAAGCAGCACAAATACTGGCATTTGTAGTAAATTCTGTCCTTGGACTGAGGTAGTTCTTTCGATATAATTTTAAGAGCTTTAAAATTGTTACTGTGCTGTATTTATTTATGAATACCAGTGTGTCAATTTGATGTTGGATGTGGTATGTAATTTTCAAATCAGGTTAACATTTCTATCTCTTTAGACATTTGCAAAAATTATGTATTTTGTTTGATAGTCATCTATGCATAATCGTGTTTTGAACAAATCCACTCTGGGTTACTTTGACAAGTTTCCCTCATTCTTCTTAACTTTCCCCATCAAATTCTCTCTCTCCTCTTTCTCTCTCTCTGTCTCTGTTTCTCTGTCTCTGCCTTTCTTCTCTGTCTTTTTGTCTCTGTCTCTGTCTCTCTGCCTCTGTCTCTGTTTCTTTGCCTCTCTCTGTCTCTCTGTCTCTCTCTGTCTCTGCCTGTCTTCTCTGTCTTTCTGTTTCTGTCTCTCTCTGTCTCTCTGTGTCTCTGCCTGTCTTCTCTGTCTTTCTGTTTCTGTCTCTGTCTGTCTCTCTGTCTCTCTATGTCTCTCTGTCTCTTTCTATTTCTCTCTTCTCTCTCCTCTCTGTCTCTCTGCCCCTATCTCCACTGAGGCCTCCTAGTGCTGCCTCCATGTCCATGGGTCTGAGACTATCCCCTGGAACAAGGACGATACTTCGGGGTCTGTATCCCTGAAGAAAACCCACTCTTCCTCTCCCTGCACCCATCAATTGCTGGTCACTTCTCAGCTAATACGGGACTTCACAAACTCATTCTCCATCCATGCTGTGATTTGTGTTAGCTTGATCTGGGCAAGTCTTGTATAGTACATGTACTTGTGAAGTGCAGTGTGATCTTTGGATGCATGTATATGATATGAACTATTACATTATTGTATCATGTTAATAGTGCTGATTGTACTTGCTCCACCAGGATAACTGTTGCAGTTACTCACTCTGATACCTTTTCCAATGGCAGTATCAAGTACAAATGAATTGTCAAAAAAATAAATAAAATAAAATTTTGCATACTTCTTCAATAAAAACAGAAAGAAAAACTATATTTCTTCTTCTAAAGTATTCAGGACAATGAAATGGTCATAGAAGCTTTCAAAAGGCAAGCAAAATCCCACAACTGAAGATCTGACAGATAGCATAGAAAAAAGGTATACTCTGTCCTTAACATTTCCACACTGGCTCCTGGGAGTCATAGTGTCATGAGCATTGTAGACTCTGCCTCTAGCCAGATAGAAATTGATTTTGCTGTTAGAAAACAAGCTAAGAAAAGTATTTTAATACTTTATATTATTAGATATACTATACATATATAACATATTTAATACAATATAAATCTCCCTAGATTATGAATAAAAACAAACAACGAGAGGGCACAGCTCAGGTGCTCCTGAGATCTGACAAGAGATGGCTCAGGATGGAAACGATATGGGAGAGCACAGCCCAGCTGTCGCAGAAGTGCTGTAATCACCCACCTGGAAGCTGTGGCATCAGAATTCAGACTGTGCAGGACCTTGAAAGAAGTGACGTGAGTACAGTGGGCAGATGACAGAGAGAGCTGGAATAGCTAGTGGGGCCTGGACAGATGTCAGGAGACGGAACCTCTTCATGGTACACTGAGCGGCCTAGCATCTAGAGATGAGAGGGGAGCAAGAGGAACAGAGGTCAGAGTATGAGGAGTGGTCTGTGGAGCATGGGGGTGGTTTTGTTTACAAACAAATGTTGGTCACAAACACACATATTTATTTAAGAGAGCAGCGGGCTCTAGTCTACTGAACAACATGAGACTCCCATAACTGTGGCTAACAAGAGCAGATGTCCACGTACAATGAAATGTAAATTCCCACATCATGGCTACACATCTTTCCAAAATGAAATGACAGCTTTCTACATAATATGTGTCTTCAGTTGTGTGGGCAGCTGCCAGGTACGGGAACCTGGACAGAGGTAAGCAGGACCCGACGTCACACACACCAAGAAGAGATATGCAAGTCAGTTGCCCCTGCATTTCTATTGCTCTCAGAGACTAGATGGGCCTGTTTCCTAGCCTTCTTCCACTTTGTGTGTTGTGTGACAATGAGGAAGACTCCATTTCCTTGCTGGCCCTGCATGGATTTACCTTTTCTCTGGTGCCTAAGAAGCCTAGACGTCAATGTCTGTGGTGGCTTGAAGGTAAAATGCCCCCTATTAGGCTCCAGTGTTTGAATGCTTTGTCCTCAACTGATGGCACTGTATGGAGGGATTATATGGTGTGGTCATGCTGGAGGAAGTATGTCACTGGAGGCGGAGTTTGAGAGTAAAGGCCTCACTGACTTCCGGTTTGCTATCTCTGCTTCATGCTCATGGTTCACGATGTGAGCTTTCAGATTTCTGGTTCTACCTCCATGCTGCCTGCTGCCATGCCCCAGACCATAAAGGACTCTTGTCCCTGTGGAGCCATGAGCCCACATAAACTCTTTCTTCTCTTGGTCATGATGTTTTATCAAAGCTAAATGAAAGTAACCGATATAGGAGCCCCCAGGGACATTTGGAGATCCCATGCTGGAAGACAACAGGGCTGCCCTAGCAGGGGAGCCTCTAAACGTGTTTCTACAGACTCAGAAATAGACTGCTAAGGAGAGGACCTTCCTAGCAGAGGGTGTGAATATGGCATATAGCTTTAATCAGATCTCCAGACTGAGAGACCCTGGCTGCAGCCAAAGCCACGTTCTTATCTCAGCGGACAAGGTGATATTCTTAACAGCGGGAACCCACTGCCTGAGGGTGTTCCCCAGACACTGAGTGGAAGCAATGGGGCTTCCAGGTGTGGCCCACCTTCTACAACACTGTCACACCTGCTGTGGTCAACCTTACATCATAAAGGATACATTATTGGCAATCAGGATTACTTTTATAAGAAAGAAAAATTGGATATACATTTGCTGCCATTACAACCACCTAAACTCTGAACCTAAACTTGGAACTGCTGTGAGAGACACGATCCTTGTTCAAATTGACAAAATCCTTGATAAAGATGCAATGCACACTGTTTGTCTCTGAGTCTGGGGCCTCAGTGTGAGGCACTGTGCAATGTCAAGAAAGCGCCCTGACATTTGTCTGTGTCTGGAAACACCATTGTAAAACAATAATAAGAAAGGGGAAGTCCCAAAGGGGAAGTGTGTGTCATCCTTGCACTTAGAAAATACAGCAGAAGTGTTGGGGGTTAAAAGCCAATCTTAGTGCACCCTGTCTCTAAACAAACAGAAAGCAAACTAATACACTTTCCACAGTGCTCTGGTGATGGGAGGAGATACTCAGCAGCTTGTTTCTGGTCATCGGCTTCAGAGGCCCTGGAGGAAGATATGGGCTGGGGGTGGGGTTTTCTGTAGGTCCATTGGCAACTCCATCTGCCTTCATTACTCAGTTAAAGAAGACAAAGCTTGAAGACAAGCAAGCAAGGAAACTGGTTAGAAGAGAGAAAGCTGTCTACGGAGGACACAGATGCCTTTGCTGCCACAGGACCTGAAAGAAAATAGGTCATGGTTATTAGCTTTTGAGAAAACAGACTACTGGGAAAGTTGAAATCTAGTCTCGATGTCATGATATTGAGGCTGCGTTTGGACACCTCCACTGGTTCTGCTCTGTTGTGTGTTATGACATGGATTCACACCCAAAGCTCCATGAAGGTGAGGACGTGGGAAGAGTCAACAAGGAAAAGCAGAGAACTCAGAGCCGGTGGAGGTTCCTGATGAGAAAGCCTGTTCTACATCCCAGATGGGTTTGTACCTGATGGACTCTGCATGACTGTAGGCAGAACTTTCTGTCCTGCCAGCTCCCAAACAACCACGCAGAGTCTTATCGTTCATTATAAATGCTCAGCTGATAGCTTCAGGCTGTTACTGACCAGCTCTTACATCTTAAACCAACCCATCTTTTTATTTATGCTCTACCACGTGGCTCAGTTCCTTTCCTCTGTACAGCATGCCCATCTTGCTTCTCCCTGTGCCTCCTTGTGACTCCGCCCTGCTTCATCCCAGCGTTCTCTGCACCCTGAAAAGGATGCCTGACTTTGGGCCATTCAGCTTTTTATTGAATCAATCCAAGTGATACATCTTCACAGTGTACAAAAAGATTACTCCACAGCAGACGCTCATGGCCCTACTCGTGTCCCTTCACCCCTCTACTAAACGGTGCTACTTTGTCATCTTCATGTTATTAGATCATTCGGCCTTACTTACGTTTCTGGAGGTGGTGGGGGATGGGAACAGTAGAGGCAGATTTCCCCTCTTCATCTGTTTCTGAGTGAATAAGCACACTCCTAGGTACCTTGGAGCATTTTAATGCAGTTTTTATTGTAGCCATTACCTTTTACTAAGAAACTATCATAATCTTGATGAAGATACTAAAAGAATATGATTTCCAGATGAGTGCACTGCACGCCTGTAATCCCTAGCACTTAGAGGGTGTAGCCAGGAGGGTTAGGAGGTTAAAAGCCAATCTTAGCTACGTATTACATTTGAGGTTCCTGTCTCAAAACAAAACAAAAAATAAAATAAAATCATCTGATTTCCACCAGGGTATGATGATTGGAGCAGAAACTCAAGGCTGAACCTGGAAACACTGGAGGGAGCCCAGCCCGCAGGAGACGTCTTTGAAGTGTCTCCGTGCTGGCAGTGTTGAAGGTCTTAGAGGTCTGTCTCACGTCCCCGTGATCAATGGGGCAGTAAACTGTATGTGAGCCACAGCAGCCCACATTCGCCACAGCACAGGCATAGAGCCCCGCAGGCTGATCTGGAAAAAAAAAATTAGAGGCTTCTCTCATCGAGACTCGTCCCGGAAATGTCCACCCATGTCACATGGACTGTCCTCATCAGCCCTTAATCTTATTTCATACTTTCCCTTCTCACATCTTGTAGGGTATCCTAAAATCATACTGAGTGCTTTAATCGTGGTTCTTTGGTGCTTTGGATTCAGAGAACAAATCAGCATGCTGACTCCTAAGCAAATGAACAGCTGAAAGGGAAGAGGATGCCTGCGGAACCCCAAACACCTTAACCCTCCACGGCGCATGTCCATTCCCTGAAGAAAGGGCCCGTCTTCCTACTATTTGACTATGCTAACTCACACAGCACTATCTTATGTAATTTTTAACTATTTTGTATATTTCCACTTTCTCTCTGCTTTTATTAATTATGCATTTTAGTAGGTTTCAGTATGACGACCTCACGTGTGTAGAGAATATAGCTTGATCGTGTCCGCCCACTGGGCTCCCTCTCTTGCCACCCAACTCCGAGTCTGATCCGCTGCCGTGGCAAAACATTCTGACCGAAAGGCAACTCAGGGAAGGGAGGAGCTTATTTGGCTTATACTTCTGAGTCCCAGTCCTTCATGAGAGAAATCAGGGTAAAAATTCAAGCAAGAATTTGAAGCAGACGTCACAGAGGAAAATTCCTTGCTGGCTCCTTCCCAAGCTCATGCTCGGCTAGCTTTCTTAAACAGCCCCGGACCGCCTGCCCAGGGAGTGGTGTTGCCCACAGTAGGCTGTCCTCACCACTGCGATATCAATTCCTAATCAAGGGAGACACGCTCATAGGCTAATCTGATCTAGGCAGCCCTTCAGTTTCTATTATCAATAATCCCTGTCTCATCTACCCAACCAGCTTCTCTTTTACTTTGTTAGTGTGTGTGTGTGATCCAGTGAGTATCATCAGGGCTCCCTATGGGATGAATAAGGGTTTACATGAACACGTGGATCTATGCCACTGAAGACAATACTTCTCCCCACCCACTAACAACTATCGGCGTATAAATCCTTAAGGGCCTCTGAGCTCCTCTCTTTTCCTTGACAAGTGTTGAGTGACCCAGACTTGAGATCTGCGGGAGCCACAGGTGCTGTGAGTTTCAGAGTGCAACCCACAAGTCATACCGGAAGTCTGTGTTCCACACCACGCCTCTCTCCCCCTGGCTCTTCCAGTCTCTCACCTTTTTTTCCACATTTTTTTTTCAGTTTCCAATTTATGGATATGTAATCAACAGTTATTTATTCTCTGTATTTCAGTTATGAGTCTCTTCGTCTCTTCAGTTGCAGCTGCTCACTGCAGAGACCCTAGGCAAAGCTGATAGTGCTATCTGTGGCCATAAATGTAATTGTTGGAAAGGACTTCAGTGGCTACACCACGTAAGGTTAGTAAAGCAAGAGGAATGGTTTCCCCACTGGGGCCTGTGTGCCACTGTTTGCAGTATCTATGGCTCCATGATAGAAAACCTTCTTGTCTAGCAGTATCTTCTCATACTTATCTTAGTGAATTCTGCCCAAGAGGGATTAATTTGTAAAGAATAGAAACTTATTCCTCGTTGTCCTGTGGGCTAGAACATTACCTTCAGGATGTCAGCTTCTTGGAGAAAGGAGAAAAACTCCTTCCTTCAAACACTTTTAAGGATGTTGTTAATCCACTAGCCAGGGTGTTCTTATGACCTCCAAATGCCTCTCAAACACCCTTCGATGCTGCTTTCTGGCTGGCTTGACATCTCAGACAATGTGTCTAGTTTATTTTTCTTGATAATATTCTAGTTTATATGTGCACACCCCTATGCAGACGCACAGGTTAAGAATCCAGAAATCCCAGCAGGCACTGGAAGGCTAACCCATGCGTTGTGTTCCTTCTGCCTGCTCTCCTTAAATGCTTTTTGTTTTGCTTTTTATAGATTCTTTATTTCCACTTAAATGTGTGCCCTAAGAACAAGTTTCAGTGCTCTCGTATGAAATGGTCCTCTCTCATTTCAATTATGAATTTATCATTTTCCTACATTTCCTTTCTGGGAAAAATTAAACAAATGCAATTATTTCTTCTGTGGAAGTATTTTTATGAGTGTAACAGGAATTGCTGAAGGGCTTTAAGCAGGGAATAAATGTACCTGTAGACACCAGACAATAAAGAGCCTGGGGGAAATGAGGGAGCCAATTAGGAAACAATGCATGATTCATACGAGAAAGTGTGAAGGATTAAACCAAGGTGCTGGCATTGGGAGGGGAGGAGAGAGACAGATCTCGCCATATTGTAGGAGGAAACAATAAAACAGCAGATGTCTTAGGGGTTAGACCAAGGTCAGGAGGGTAAAAACTTGGGAAAGGATCTAATGCTTGTGGCTGATGGCTTGGGAAACAGGGTAGATGTTGGGCTAATAAGAGTCACTGTAGATTTCTTACTGAAGGCCAATAATAGAAATTTCTCATCCACAGCATCACGGTGCATTCCAGCCTCCAACTCCCAGATAGCATGCTTTTAATTTTCCTCTTCTCTTTCGATTTTGTGGCAGGTAGAATTGACTACTAGGTTTGTAACTTACAGTGATTTTTGTTAATAGGGTTTTATTAGAATATAGCTATGTCTACTTATTTATGTTTGGTTCATAAGTTTTTGGCAACCAAGCTGAGTAATTATGATGATGACCCACAGAATCTCAGGTGTTTGTCCTGCTCTCTTGGAGAACAGCTTGCCAGCTCCCGGTATGAGGGAGATGGTTCTGTTTCATGTGATGTTGAAATAAGGTGTTGTACACCGAAATATCCCATCAAGAAAAGACTGTAATGAAGTTACAAACTTTTTTTCAGAGTTAAAAGCTTGGGAAATTTCTTCCCCAAATTTGTATGTAAGCTTGTCACAGAGGGGAGTGGGTACACACTCATATGCATTCACAAGAAGCTGTTTTGGTTGAAATTTGAAGTGTCCCCATGCTCATGTGTTGAATACATGGTCCTCTGTTCCTGGCTATAAGATTTTTAGGAGGCGAGGCTGGGCAGGTGGAAGCAGGTTACCGCAGGCAGGCTGGCCCTGCTTCTGGCCTTCTGTCTGCTGTCAAAGTTCCTGAGGCCACAGAGGAAGCCACTCCAGTTAGTCTTCTTGGCTGAAATGAACTACAATCCCCTGAAGCTGGAGGCTAATACACACCCTGCTATAAGGTGTTTCTAACAGGCAGTTTGGTCACAGGGATGCAGACATAACTAACATAGAAAACTGATGTGAGAGAGGCGAGATCATTTCTGTGATGGAACCTGACTATGATGTTCACAGGCCTTGGCATCAGTGTACAGGAGGGATGAGGGGGAGTTTTGTATTCAAGTTCCAGAATCTATAGGCCTAGCAAAGCCTTTTAGGGCCATCCTGTTGGGAGCTCAGAAGACTGCCAGACTGATACGAACATGAAATGTGCTAGCGAGGTCTTAGATGGAAATGGAAATCTACTGGCCCCTGGATCACATGCCATCCCTGCAACAGAACCTGACTAGTTTCCCTTGTATCCTGAAATATGACTTGGCCTGATACTGTTTAATGGATCGGTTTATTTGGCAGAGGGAATAGTAAGACAGCGTAGCATTCAGGCACATTTATGGCTAGCTGGTTTTAGCCAGATTTGCAGTATAAACTGGGAGACAAAAGTCGAGTGCAGAAAGATTTGTAAACTGTGCATTTTGGCGATAAAGGAATTATGATGCTGTCACACATTCAGATGAAACAAATGCAGACAAAGTGGTCACGATTGGAGAAGAGATCACTGGAGAGAAGAGGAGTTTTCACACGGGAACAAGAGGGAAGGTATCTTGAGGGTAGATTATCACCCACTGTGATCTCCAGGCTGTCTCAACCTTGGTCATCCAAGGTTTGATTGCAGTGAGCAATGACTAAGGCAGAGATGCTGGGAATAAGTGATGGATGGGACGTCTGTACCAAGTCCCACCCCAGAGCTCAGAGGACATCACAGAAGAGAGGTAGAAAGGATGCAAGAGACAGATGGGGAGTGCTGTGAGGTTCTCTTCCAAAGCCATTTTTTTTGTCAGAAAGGTTATTTGTAAGATGTTGGCATTCCTTGGTCCTCTCTCTCCTATTGCTATGAAGAGACACCACGACCAAGGCAACTCTTCCAAAAAAAAATGTTTAATTGAAGGCTTGGTCACAGTTTTAGAGGGTTAGTCCATGATTGTTGTGGCTGAATGCAGACTGGCATGGTATTGGAGCAAAAGTTGAGAGCTTTACATCCTGATATGCAATCAGTAGGCAAAGAGGGAGGGAGGGAGGGAAACAGGCAGGCAGGGAGGGAGGAAGGGATGGAGAGAGAGAGAGAGAGAGAGAGAGAGAGAGAGAGAGACTTGGCCTGGTATGAGTTTTTGAAACCTTTAAACCCATTCCCACTGAGGCACCTCCCCTAACAACGCCATACCTTCAAATCCTTTCCAAACAGTTCCACTGACTGGGGACCAGCCATTCAACCATATGAGACTATGAGATCCATTCTCCTTCAAACCACCATACCAACAAAAACAAATTCAGTAGCAGTGTGCTTACTATGTACTTTATCAGGAACCCCTTTAGAGTCAAAGTGCTCAAGATATATATCTGTCATATATAGACCTACAAATCCTGCCCTCCTGGACATTTACTGCAAAAGGGGGATTAGCACAAAGACCAGGGTGGCCTCTCATTATCTTTTATACCACACAGGCAATGTGGACACCAAGGGGGGCATTTTCTTTTGTGGATCTCCTGAGTATAGTAATTAAAACTTAAGACATAACTTTGGCTCTTACACTACAAACACAGTGGTGAACATAGATTTTTTTTCCTAAATACTAAAATGTGCATGAAGGTTTAAATTTTATCATAGACCATTCATATTTTCATAGGTATCTACTGAAACCTTAGGATTCTTTCTCTCATCCTTGAGAAATGTATTCTAAATGTCTCAGTCTGAAAATGGAGTCTTTCAGTTTTTCTGAGTAGGCATGGATTTTCATAAAGCCTGCACTTCAGCTCACAGGCCACAGGATCCTAGAAGTTCCCTTCCCTCTTCCTCCTTCCCTTTCTCTTATTTATTTATTTTTGTTTTATGTGTAAGTATATATGCATGCCTGCATGTGTTGTAGGGAGAAGGCCCACTTGTTCATCCCGGCTGCCTGGCTATCTCAGTCAGTAGAGCATAGGACTCTTAATCCCAGGGTCATGGGGTTGAGCTCCACATTGGGTGCCAATTGTTGTAGGGAGAGGGCTCACTTGTTTGCCCCAGCCACTCAGCTAACTTAGCCCCAAAATAACAACATAGAAATTGTATTAATTAAATCACTGCTTGGCCCATTAGTTCTAGCCTCTTATTGGCTAACTCTCACATCTTGCTATAACCCATTTCTATTAATCTGTATATTGCCATGTGGCAGTGGCTTACCAGGAAAGATTCAGCATGTCTGACTCTGGCAGCTCCATGGTGGCTCTCCCTCACTCTGCTTTCTTCCTCCCAGCATTTAGTTCTGTCTTCCCTGCCTACCTAAGTTCTGCCCTATCAACTAGGCCAAGGCAGTTTCTTTATTCATTAACCAATGAAAGCAACATATGGACAGAAGGACCTCCTACACCATGCATTTATGTTTGTAAGTTGCATACATACAGTTCTGGTGGAGGCTAGATGATCCTGTGCAACTGGAGTTATAGACAATTGCGAGCTGCCATTGGGGCTTGGGACCAAACACAGGTCCTCTGTAAGAGCAATAAGTGCTCTTAACTGCTGAGTCAATTCTCCATCCCCCGAAAGTCTTATCTTTAAGGCACCCCAACCCAGTGCTGGAGTAGCAAGCAGCAAAGTGATTATCACTCTCACTTTATCTAATTATCACTAGCACCCAAGGAGACGTAAACCTGAGGTCTAACAGAGAACCATGCATAACAAAGTTCTACAAGGATCTGCCTGAGTCCAGACTTCCCTGGTCAAGGGCAGAGTGATTGTGAAGTCTGTATACACTTCTTGGTGCACATTTGGAGGTGCCAACAGGCTGTTTCATTATTACTTTTGTATTCAGCATCAAGGTCAACAAGATTTTAGAAAAGCCATTGAGGTCTTGGTATTGTGAAAAGCTTTAGCCTCACAGTCTTGATGAGTAACCTATAACAATGCTTCTTGACTGGTTTGATGGCTTTCAAGTACTTTGATGATTTTATCTGTATTTTAATTATTTATAATTTTTCAAAGAGCAGTTTTATAAAATGTAAAATAATCGTTTCATCCCAGTGGATGTAGGAGGCACAGAGATGCCCTGGCTGCCCCTCCTATGATCTCATTGAGGCCATACAGGTCACTCTTGGTAGGGAAAAGCGGTTTCCATGAGATACCCTTAGGCAACACCATTGCTGTTTGTCTCCTAGAACGCATCCTTGCTCAGGGACACACCCATAGCACTGATATGAATAAATGCTCACTATCCTTTACCTTTAGCCTTTCTCTGCTTAGAATTTTAGCTTATAACACAGTTCCGTGGGAGACAGAACAATTTAATTAAATGTGCTTTCCAGAAGGTATTGATATGATGAAACAATCCAATTCCTGGGGTGTTCTAGTCTTCCAATGTTGGCAGAATATTCAAGGTAAACACTAAGCATCTTTCATCCTCAAGAGCATTTGCTCATCAAATCTTACAAAGTCTCTCTCTCTCTCTCTCTCTCTCTCTCTCTCTCTCTCTCTCTCTCTCTTTGCCAGCTGATTGTCTTCACAAAGGATTTCAAAGAAGGTTCTTCATTGCATGGAAAGTCATAATTGGATGAAGGTACAGATTCTGGAAGTGTTGACTTATGCTCATCTTCCATGGAATCCCCCTCCCCAGTGCAGGTCCCAACAGGTTTCCTTCTGGTGTCCCCTAGGTGGATGCTTCTGCAAATTCAGCTGATTCAGAGTAGACTTAGATCTCAGTCACATGACTCTACAGATGTGGTCACTCTCACGGTCTTGCAGATGTTACATGCTCGTGCATTCAGGGTGACTTTGCCCGTATGAGGCACGTGGCATATGTGAGGTTCTGCTTGTCAGCTGGCGACAGCAGCAGAGGAAATCTTCTTATAAGCAATGTGACTGCTGAGGTAGAAACAAAAGCAGGGACATGCATGCATCATGAACTAATGAGATCAGTTTCTAGAGACCAGAGGCTCGCTTGCTATTCATTCATTCAGGGCACAGGAGCTGGGTACGGATGCCTCCATAGAAACTGCCCTTCAGAGGTTCAGTATACAGAGGGAGAAGGAGGGATGGCTTAAGGTTTCAAAGCTCTATCACTCATGATGAAAAGATTAACACAAAGTAGGAGGGGGCCGTGTTTAGACTATCATAAAAATGAAACTGCAGAGATATGATAATGTTTAGACAAGAGCAAAGCGCTAACTTTTATAAAGTCGTAGCTTTTGGATTCATTTATCTTATTTGTAAATATTTTTCCCTTCTACTAAGCTCTGAAATTGGGCATTTGATAGCAACATCTGGGACAAACATTTATAATCCACAACAAATAGCTGAGAGATAGAACCTAACATGGAGATTTGGAATTGGTTGTTGATTTTTAAAACTTCCTCTATGTTCCACGAGCACATCATGGTACATTTAGAAAGTACAGCACATGGAAATCCTATGTTGGCTACCAATCGCTGTCCACAGTAATTTCTATTTCTCCATTGGGGTCCTGAAAACCTCTTCCTCGTGCTGTGCCTCCCTCCACCATCCACAGTGCATGCTATTTCCCTTGAAAGTCACTCATAACTCTGAATAAAGGGAAAGGCTGGTGTTAGACAGGCAGACCAGTGTAGTGGGCTTCAGGAAATTCTAGAGACCCAGATATCATACTATGCTGACATTATATGTGCATATTTGTGGTTCCTTGATGGGCCCTGAAGGCCAAGACACTGATCTTATCTTGTGGCAGGAAGGAGGGACAGACAGGAAGGGAGAGCAGTCACTTCCTCCGTGAGTCAGTCTACTTGCTACAGAATCATTTGGAATTTACAGTGAGGCTTATTTCTGTGGACATCTAATGGAGCACTTGGATCTTTGTGGGAGGTTAGGGCAGTCTTTGCTGTGTGCTTTGCTGTCCATAGAGAGAGGAAGAAGAGCCCCTTGTCAGCAGTTGTGTCAAAGGATAGATGCTTATAGCTGAGCCCCCTTTCTTTCACTATATTGTACTTTATTCTTAGATTGGTGCATGCTTCCATACAAATAATGCTTAGCTGTTTCCATTAAGTATCAGTATTTGGAGTCTTCTGTTCCAAATGAACTGCCCAGGCATTGAGTAGTCACACACACCCTTTTCTTCCACAGGAATGATTCTTCAGTCCCCTCTAGACCTAGTGAGACACAGCATGTGGAAGAGGTTTTGAGAACCCCGATGGAGAAATATATATTACTGCGTACGGCACTTGGTTTACCAGGTAGCATTTCCATTTGGCATACTTTCTAAATGTACAATGATGTGTTTGTGGAACATATAGGAATTTAAAAAATCAACAACCAATTCCAAATTCCCATGTTAAATTCTATTTGTTAGCTATTTGTTATGTATCAAAAATTTTTGTTCCGAGAACTCTCAACAGAGAAATCTTTTTTTTATTTTTATTTTTTTTTTGTACAATGCAGCCCCACAACTGGAGTCAGACAGCTGAAATGTTTATTTCACACTACAGAAATCAGTCAAAGTTGCTGGTAGGTAGTCATGTACAACAGAGAGTTTGGTTGACAAATTATACTTTTAAAAAATTACTTTATAAATAATACCAATCAAAATTTCTACTTCCTCCCCTCCTCCCACTTCCCTCTACCTCCCCCCCACCCCCTTCCTCCACTCCCTCCAGTCCTAAGAGAGGGCAAGGTACCCTGCCCTGTGGGAAGTCTAAGGCCCTCCCCCCTACATCCAGGTTTAGGAAGGTATGCATCCCAAAAAGCCAGTACATGCAATAGAGACAAATCCCAATGCCATTATCATTGGCCCCTCAGTCTGCCCCAATTGTCAGCCACATTTAGAGGGTTCAGTTTGATCTCATTTTTATAAGTCCTGTTTATCCATTTCTGGATACTATATCTTGTCAGTGGTTGAGGCATGAGCATTTCTTTGTCCAAAGGACAGTTTTTGCCAAGAAGAAAACAGGCTCCAAGTGGAGTGTCTTTGGTGCTCAACATTCTCTCGGGAATAGATCAGTGCTGCCAGGAGCAATTATGTCTCATGTCAACAAAACCCTAAGTTATTTAAATGCCATGTTCCACAGATCCTTGAAGTGGTTGAAGATTATCTATCTATACAGAATATAATCTCTATGTATCTAAAGAACCTGATTAGTCTAACTATGACAAACATAGATGACTATTGATCTATAATTCTTAATACCTATCTAACTTAAAGACTAAGACAATAAACAACTGTGCAATAAATGAGGACAATGACTTCCAAATTTAAACAATGCAAACAAACAGAGGTAGAAATGTACACTGCAATATGGTAAATATATATATATATATATATATATCAATACATAAAAATGTTTTAAACAGAGGTAGAAGCATGCATGCATATAATATTCAATATAATTTAACTTTGTATCAATATACAAGAATCTATAGCAATGTAATTGTCTGTAAACAATAACTCACAAATACCAATCTATTATCCCATCATCCAATTTTCCTTCTTTTTTTTTCTCAAAAAGGTCCCTGAGCTTATGAAATTCAGTCCCAGTCCAGCTGGAGTTAGTGAGCTCCCATTAGCTCAGGCACACTGTCTCAGTGAGTGGACCAACCCCTTGAGGTCCTGACTTCCTTGCTCATATTCTCCCTCCTTCCGCTCTTCAACTGGGCCTTGGGAGCTCAGTCCAGTGCTCCGATGTGGGTCTAACAGAGGAATCTAAAATGGCTGAAAGACACTTAATGAAATGCTCAACATCTTTAGTCATCAGAGAAATGAAAATCAAAACAATTCTGAGATTCCATCTTACACCTATAAGAATGGCCAAGATCAAAAACACTGGTGACAATTTATGCTGGAGAGGTTGTGGGGTAAAGGGAACACTCCTGCATTGCTGGTGGGAGTGTAAGCTAGTATAGTCCCTTTGGATATCAGTGTGGTGATTTATTAGAAAATTAGTAAAACAACCTTCCTCATGACCTAGTAATACCACTTTTGGGTATATATCCAAAGGATGCTCAACCGTGCAACAAGGACATGTGCTCAACTATGTTCATAGCAGCATTTTTTGTCATGGTCAGAACCTGGAAACAACCTAAATGCTCCTTGACTGAAGAATGGATAAGGAAAATGTGGTACATTTACAAAATGGAGTGCTACACAGCAGAAAAACGTAACAACATCTTGAAATTTTTTTTTTCAGGCAAATGGATGGAGCTAAAAAAAAATCATATTGAGTGAGGTAACCCAGACTCAGAAAGACAATTATAATATGTACTCACTCATAAGTGATTTTTAAACATAAAGCAAAGAAAACCAGCCTACAATTCACAATCCCAGAGAACCTAGACAACAATGGGGACTCTAAGAGAGACTTACATAGATCTAATCTACATGGGAAGTAGAAAAAGACAAGATCTCCTGAGTAAATTGGGAGCATGGGGACCTTGGGGACAGTTGAAGGGGAGGGGAGAGGCAGAGAGGGGAGCAGAGAAAAATGTAGGTCTCAATAAAAATCAATAAAATATATAAAAATTTTTGTTTCAAACTTAATTCTTCCTTGAGAAAATAAGTCTAACACTAAAGAATCTGGTTTCCAATATTATAAAATTAACCACATGCAGAGGAACACAATCAAAGTTTGGACACCAGGCCTCACCTGTTAATGACACCTGATGGCTCAGGTCGGGTGCTTAGACACTGTGCAAAGTCAGTTTGTATGCTTTTGAGAAAAAGTGAATTCAGAGATCAATGGTGAATTATTGCAATGATAAAGTAACTTTGGAATGTAATCAAAGAAAATGTCCATATAGATGTGTATCTGTGTGTCCAATAGAGGAACACACACACACACACACACACACACACACACACACACACTCACACACATATAGGTGTAGTGGTTTGAATGAAAATGTCCTCCAGAAGCTCAGAAGTTTGAATGCTTGGTCCCCAGTTGGAAGCCCTGTTTAGGGAGGACTAGGAGGTGTGTCCCTGCTGGGAGAAATTTGTCTATGGGGCCAAGTCTTTGATGCCTCATCACTTCCTATTACATCCGTGTTACATTGTACGGTGTGGAATATGTATTTAATAATGCAAAGATGTGTTACATTCTTTCTTGTTACATTTGTTTAACTTTGTGAACATTTATTACTTTGCTTGCCTAAAATGCCTGATTGGCTTAATAAAGAGATGAATGACCAATAGCTAGGCAGGAGAGAAATAGTCAGGGCTGGCAGGCAGAGAGAATAAATAGGAGAAATCTGGGAAGAGGAGATTGAGGGGTGAGAAAAGGAGAAGAAAGAGAACACCAGGAGCCAGTCATCCAGCCACATAACAAGCCACAGAGTAAGAAGTCAAGAAAGGTATATAGAATAGAGACAGATAAGTCCAGTAGCAAAAGCTAGACAGCATAATTTAAGTTAGGAAAAGTTTGCTAGAAACAAGCCAACTTAAGGCCAGGCATTCATAACTAAAAATAAGTCCCCATGCATTTATTTGGGAACTACTAGGTGATGGGCCCCCCAAAAAGCAAAAGGATAAAAAAAATAACAACTACATTTGTGTCTGCAGTTCACATATATGAGAGCTCTCAGCTTTCTTTTTCTGCCTTCATAGCTACTGCTTGCTGCCATGTCTCTGGGCCGAAGTAGACCCTAACCATCCTGATCCAAAAGCCAAAACAAACCCATTCTTCCTCTGTAAGTTGCCTTGGTCATAGTGTTTTATCATAGAGACAGAAAAGTAACTAATATAATGTTTGATGCAGTAACTCAATTAACTGTTAACCAGATGATCAAATTAAAGGTCAAAGCCAGGTTCACAGGTGGCTCCAGAGCTATGAGTCAGACAACCTGAGGGAGATTTGAAGAGATGAGGGTGATAAGGGCTATGGGACATTTCCCAGCATTCCAGGAGAGACTACAAAGATGAAAGGAAATGAAATATCTGAAGGCGTCTTTGGAGATAATGAAATACAGGATGTCAGACAGACTCAAACATGTGCAATGTTCTACACGCTAACTGTGTCTAGACCAGGCGAAGTGAGATCCCAGATCTCAAGTTAAAATGAAGTTTATAAACAGGCTCTGTAACATGTGCATCTCCAGTCTAGTAAGAAAAGGTAGATGTGATCTGTGTCCACAAAAAGGAGACAATATCATGGCTGTCCCCCAATTATGTATGTAGACATTACAAATGAATGGACATTTTGAGATAAAGTAAAATAATGCAGTCTTGTGCCATCCTTTGCTTCAGTAGAAGCAGGTGCACAGATAGCCAGAGTTGGCTAAGAAAAATGATACAATATAATGCCAGGAGGCTTTTTGTTATCTATGTTGGAGGGCAAGGCAGAAACTTTATAAATGACTGATGACCTGTGTTAAGATCTTTTAAAGTATCAGAGTGTATGCTTGTCTCTTGTTCTGTAGCAGAAAAGTAAATATAGAGATGGAATTGTTAAAATTAAAAATAGAATGGGGCTGTGGGGATGGCTCAGTAGATAGAAATGCTTTCCATGGAAGCACCAAAGAACAGATTTCAGATCCCCAAGGCCCAGAAGAGCCAGGCAAGCGTGGCGGGTGCCTGTCATCCCCAGGCTGGGAAGGTGGAGACTGAGTCCCTTGGGCAAGCTGGCTAGCTAGACTTGCTGAGCTCATGGCTTTCTGGGTCCAGTGAGAGACTCTGAGTCACTAAACACACTCAAGGTCTAGTAAAGACGACAATGGATATCTTACTCTGACCACCACTAACGTGTGAACATGCACCAGCACACACATGGGAGCATGTATACACAAATACACATGCGTACCACACTCTCACTAATGGATAGGGCATCCATCAAAAACCTAAAGCGAGAAATGCTGGAGCTAACAGACATTGTAAACCAAATGGACGTAACAGATACCTACTGACCATTTTACCTAAACAAGAAAAAATAAACCCTCTTCTTAGCAGCTCATAGGTCTTCCTCCGAAACTGGCCACATATCCAGTCACAAAGCAAAAGGAAAGAATCTATCCATTTAAGGTCAACTAAGAGGATAAAAACTGACTGGCAGAGGAGGACAAATGGTCTAAAATGCCAGTATCTAAGATGAAAGTCTGAGAGATAGGAATAAGAATGGATTTTTAGCTGCAGAGGGCAGGTCACTTAGAAACACGAAACCGAACATACAAGAGCAAAGGGCTCAGAAACCGGCCTGACCGCTGCTGAACAGTGGCAGGACCGTCTCGAATGACCAGGACACAGATTCTTTGAAGAAGGGGGACTAGAAAGGATACAGGAAAATTGTTTGATAATTACGAACTCATACATCTGAGACCCATAGCACTCTCCAGGCACAATAAAAGAGAAGAAAACTATGATCAGGCATGTGGCAACGTCCTTAGATTGAAGAATAAAACATCTTAAAAGTAATCAAAGGTACATGATCAATTATGTGTAGAGAAACAAGTTCGAGATAAGGGAAATTTGTTTAATTTGAAATATAGAAGCCAGAGCTCTTTGGAGATGCTTCCTTAAGGAACCGCGAGGAAACACACCAGCCATTTGCCAGCCTAAGTGTCTTTGTTTTAGCAACGAAAGCATCTTTCAAAGGCCTAGGAACAAATAAAGATATCTTCTACTTTTATACGCAAAAGAAAAGTTTTATGATAAGAAATGTTCAACAAAAGAAGGGAATCTGCAATGCCAGATAAATGGGTTTCGCCACCTTATCTAAACATGCAGAGGAACAAGTTGGGTCCCGTGGAACTCTGTAGAGAATGAAAGAAGGAGCCACAGGAGGGAAAATAATCACACATGATGTATAAGAGAAAGCCTTTTACTCACATGAGACTAAAGAGCTCAAAAACTTAACTAGATAACGCAACTATTTTTAAAAATAGTCGAACTACTACTTAATTGTGTCCCCAACCCAAGGAAGTAGATGCGGCCAATAAGTACACAGAATGTTATTTGACATCATGAACCTTTTAGAAAGGAGAATTATCTGCCACAGAGATTGTTTATTAGAATGCAAGAATGGAAAGGAATAATTTAAGATACTAGCCATAACATGTGTGGGCTAGGAAATGAATACAGAACTCCCAAACTCTGGCTCATGAATTTTTAAAAGAACAAATGTAGGATGTTATTTTGCATTTTCTTGTATCTTTAAACTTCCACCTGTCTGCTCTTAAAAAGCTATCAAAGAGAATTTAACATATATGGCCATGCACGCCCAATCCTTGAATGTTCAAAGCAGCTTTACTTTTTGTGACTAAAAACCAGAAATAACAGAAATGGACCTGAAATGATAAGTTACTGAATATATTCCTGTAGGCCCATTCAGTGGACTAAAAGTGAATTTTGTAACTACATGAAACAATAGGATTAGTTCTCAATTAACTAGGCAGAAAGAAAAGAACCCTAACTCTGTAAGAAACACAGCCCTCATGATGTGGCTAGAATGTTCGTTCTGCATATGCAAATTAATCTATAGTCTTACAATGTTCTCATTGGCTAAGGCTGGAGCAGTGGGAGGGAGGGGAGATAATGAATTGTTCAAATCTTGACTTTGTTAATGGCTTCATGTTTTCACAGATGAGTCAAAACTTGTCAGATGATACATTTGAAATATGTTGGGTGTATTGTATAGCAATCATGCCATGATGAAGCTGTTAAAAAAAACTTTAGAGAAACATATTGTGAAACATTCACAGGGACTATCTGAATGAGGAAGAATTTTACCAGTATATCACAAAAAAAAATGCAATCCTTACAACAAAACACCCCTTAGGAAAAAATGCTATCCTTCCAAAAGGCAGACACAGGGCTGGAAAGATGGCTCAGGAACCAGGACCACACATGCTATACAGACATACATGCAGACAAAACACTCATACACATGAAAGAAAGACTTTAAAGCCATGAAAAGTGCAGACACAAACAACAGCCTGAGAGGGGGTTCTAATGTAATCAGATGGGCGGAGCTCTGGATGGACGGCAGCTCCTGTATAGTGACAACTGAGGAACGACATCGATATTTTACAGAGTAGTGTGTGGGTGTCAAGCACACCGCCTCCTCCAGTCAGAAGTGTGCGACTTCTGCAGCCTTATCTTGCCCTCCTGCAGACACTGGGCAGAAGTAATCAGAGGTCTGAGAACCCGGGGGCTGGTAGAGGGAACTTCCTCTGAGAAATTCAGAGGAGTCGTGTTAACAGAGCATGGTGTGGAGCTGAAGTTTCCCTGAAACCTGACTCCTAAGGATGGACTTTGTTAGATATAAGCCTTGCACACTTACAAGTAGTATGCACCCCAATGTGTTCCCTGTGGTAGCTTGCCCAGAGGTAAGTATTGGGCCCAAGTGAACAGGAGAAAGGAAATACAAATGGTAGTTGTCAACACAAGGTCTGTTACACAGCAGGAAAGAGTGCAGCCCAGCTGCAGGGATGAGCAGCACTGGCCTCGACAAAATTTAGTGAAGCAGTCAGGTCTGGATGACCAGCAAAATAGCATTCTGTAAATGTCAGAAAGACTTAAAATTGCACCATGTTTGAACATTCTTATGACATAACACATTTTGTTTTGTTTAGTATATATGTGATTTGCCTACAAGCATGTATGTGCACCCACATGTGTATCTGGTGCCAGTAGAGGCCAGAAGATAGTGTCATTTCCTTTGGAATTGGAGTTAAGATGGTTGGGAGCTACCATGTGTGTGCTGGTAACCAAATCCGGGTCCTCTGTAAAACTGGACTGTGCTCTTAAACACTGAGCCATATCACCAGCTTTCTGTTTCTCATTTTAAATTATGTGTATTTGTGTGTATATGTGTGTGCATGCATGGATATATATGAATGTTTGCATGTCTGTTTGTGTGTGTGAATATGTGTGTATAAGTCATGTATGTGATGTGGGATTCCCTTCTGTATGCTGTGATGATGTGAATAAAATATGTTTTACTGCCATTGGTTAATAAAGAAGCTTATTTGGGCCTATAGCAGGGCACAATATAACCAGCTAGGAAATCTGATATATATTCCTAGGAAATAGGAATCGAGAGAGAGAGAGAGAGAGAGAGAGAGAGAGAGAGAGAGAGAGAGAGAATAGACAGAGTAAGAGAGATGCCATGTAGCCACTGAAGGAGACAGCTGGTACCTTGCTGGCAAACCACAAGCCTCTTGATAATACATAAAATAATAGAAATGGGTTAATTTAAGATGTAATAGCAAGCTAGAAATAGGCTTAAGCTATTGGACAAACAGTATTACAATTAATATAGTTTCTGGGTGATTATTTTGGGTCTGGGCAGCCTGGAACGAATGAGCAGCCTCTGCCTACAGAATCGTACCCCACGAACATTTGGGACTGATGCCTGCCACCCACTTCAGGTTTGGGTGCTTGTGTGCCCACTCAGGGTCGGGAGAAAAGTAGCTGAGACCATGCCTGCGGCTCAGCGCACCCCACCAAAAAAAAAAGACTGCTAATCTTGCCTAAAGGTGAGACAGTCCTTTGGGATTCCTGCTTCATGAACTAGACTATCAGATATTTTGCAGGATACAAAAGAAAGTGACTAACAAACTGCCAATATAGGTGGAACTGTCTCTGAAATTTCCTGCTTCGTGGAAAAGTCTGCCAGATATTATGGGCCTGTAGGCTGAAGGTGGGTGCCCCAATGTTACAGAAGAACTTTGGGTGACTATCTAGGCAGCAAGATATCTCTGTCAATTCTAGAGTTTTGGAAGTTGCTTCCATGCACTTCCTGTTAACTTAGGTAATATTATTTCCTTCTGGAGTCTTCGATGAAGATGAAAAGTAGATAGGTATAATTACAGTTTTCCTTAGTTATGATAAAAGATAAAATAGATATAAAAATTGTAACTATAATTCTTGCTTGATAACTGTTTTGTTTTATGCAATTTTACTATGTTAAAGTTAAAACCTTCCTTTTTATTTAGACAGAAAAGGGGAGGTGATATGAGATTCCCCTCTGTGTGCTGCGAATATGTTTTATTACCATTGGCTAATAAAAAAGCTGCTTTGGGCCTACAGCAAGGCACAATATAGCCAGGTGGGAAATCTGATATATATATATAAAGAGAGAGAAAGTGGAGTCCGAGAGACACCGTGTAGCTGCTGAAGGAGAAAGAAACCCTGGGACCTTGCCAGTAAACCACGAGCCTTGTGGTAATACATAAAATAACAGAAATAGGTTAATTTAAGATGTAAAAGCAAACTAGAAATTTGCTTAAGCTATTGGCCAAACAGTATTACAATTAATATAGTTTCTGTGTGATTATTTTGGGTCTGGGCAGCCAAGAATGAATGAGTGGCCTCTGCCTACGTATATATGTGTGTGAACACTCACATATGTGTGCATCATACATATATGTGTATGCATGTACATATGTGTGTATATGCATGTGAGTGCAAGTACTCAGAGTGGCCAGAGGTACTGGCTACCCTGGAACTAGAGTTACAGGTGGTTGTGAGCCTATAACAGGGTATAGGGAATCAGACTTGAGTTCTCTGCATAAGTAGTATGTGCTCTTAACCACCCAACCATCTCTCTAACCCCTTATGAAATATTCTGAAAACAAATGAAAAATATAAGATTTAGACAACTGTTTCACCAGGGATGGCGGAGGATCAAATGTATGAAAACTGGGTGCCCAGATTGGTACCCATCTTAGGGTCTCTCCTGTTGCCATGAGAACAACATGACCGTAAACACCTTGGGGAGGAAATAACTTATTTCAGCTTGCAACTTGCAAATCATTGCTAAAGGAAGTCAAAGCAAGAACTCAAACAAGGCAGGAACCTGGAGGTCAGAATAGACGCAGAGGCCATGGAGGGGTGCTACTTACTGACTTGCTCCTCATGACTTGCTCAGCCTGCTTTCTTACAGCACCCAGGACCACCAGATGAGAGGCAGCACCACCCACAATGGGCTGGCCCTCCCCAACATTTATCATCTATCAAGAAGATGCACCACAGACTTGCCCACAGGCCAGGGGGGAGTTTTTCAATTGAGTCCCATTCCTAAAGGACCCTAGTTTGTGTCAGGCTGACATATCTGGCAAATACAGTGAAGCGGTATGGGTACACCCAATGTCACAGGCAGGATTTTTACTTCCTAGCTTCACACACATCAAATGTACTTTGCTAAGGCTTGGGTGGGAGTGACTGACATACCAGCCTCCATGGAAAAAGGGTTGTTGTAGCTCTGGGTCTTGTTTAGACAGGCTAAAAAAAATTGCACTGATTTGGAGGACTGGTATCCATGGTCCATTTTTATAGCTGTTTTCTCTGCCGTTCTAGTCACAGATGTCCCTTCTGACAATGCTGTCACAGACAATATTAGCTGCAAAGTATGCCCTTCCTGAGTCACTGTAGACATCCTTGATAATGGAGACTCTTGATCCTAGACTACTGGATTCCACAGAACAATGAATAAGTACTTGGCAAAGCTTACTGTAGTTAAAGGACACATAATACCATGGACCAAGGGAAAGATGCAGAGACAGAATAGGAAAAAGGAAGGTTGACCCTACCATGGTTCTCTCAGTGGGGCCCTTGGATGTGCTAGGAAGTCCTGGAAATGATGGGGGAACACTCACTACCAAAGACACCCCTTAACATCTCAGCACCAGGCTTCTATTGGGTGCTGGTCCCACGGGGGTTTACTAGAGCACAGCCACAAACAATGCTCCCAGAAGTGGGTCTGGAAATTTTGCTCAGGGGTAGAAGAACACTATTCTAGGATGGGTTTGCAGCACCACAAAACCAAAAGCAACCCAAGGATAGCAGGGAGGTGCTCAGCACAGACACGTGGATGTAGTCCAGACCCTCAAACCACACTTGTTGGTCAGAGATCTTCTAAGCATGATTCTACTAGCCATCCAAGTGTCAAGATGCCAGACAAGGCTCTCCCTGTCTTAAGCTGATCTGGTGCATGTTGTGTGCTGGACAAGCAGGCTCCAAACAAAAATGAGGGAACCAGCCTTGGGCTTTGGTCCTAGAAAACATGCGACTTTATTGGATTAGAAGTTTCCAGAGAAGAAGTTAGACTTTTCTCCCCAGGAGCCCACAGTAGGCTTTGAGATTGCACCCGAATGAAAGTTATCCAATGGCATGAATCACCTGCTAACTCTGGGGGACACACTTGTCAGGATCCCACAAGATGAAGGGAATGTTAACTGTTTTCTAAGTGATCTCAGTCTTTGGGGAGGTCTACACACACAACTTCCTGCCCCCTAAGAGAGGATCTAGTGCTGTATAGCATCAATTCCAAGACCTACCACATGGCAAATTCAATACCACACAGTGTGCTTAGGTGCTCAGTGTTGACCAAGGTTAAAAATCCTGGAAGGGCAGGGAGAGCAGATGCTTGCTTAAATACAGATAAGAAGCAGAAATATTGGTCTTCTGGGGTAACATAGACCTCAATGATGAATCACATAAGTGTTGGGCATTGAGATCTGCTATACTCACAAGGGCAGGACCTGTTCAGTTACACTTTTAAAATAAGCAGCTAGAACCAAGAAACCCAAATAATTCATGTAAGGAAAACTGAAAAAAAAAACTAAGAATGTTTATTCATTATGGAATAGAAAACATAACAAGATACGAAGAGGACATAAAAACCCATTGACCCACTGTCAACAAAAGGCAATGGTTTCATTTCCATTAAAAAGTTGTTTTATACATGTATTAGTTTTTTTTGGTGGGAGGGGGAAGGTGTGGTTGCTTTGCCATTGCACACATGCAGATATCAGAGCACAGCCTTGAAGGAGACTTTTTTCTTTCCACCCTGTGGGTCCTAGGGATCAAATTCAGTCAGTCTTGGCAGCAGGTCCTTTTACCCTTCTAAACCATCTTGTTGGCCTGGTGTTCTGTTACGCCCCAATCATCTGATGTGTTTTGGTTCATGTGTTACTGGCATGCTCATCTTCTTTCTGCTGCTCTGTACGTATACATATATGGTACAGCTTTCTATGTATATGCTTCTGCATGTGCATGATGTGGTCATACGCAGGAAGCACTCATTTGCTTAGCTGAGTGAGTTGCTATTGGAACCACTGGAGAAGCCCCAGTTACAGTGAATGAGTGGGAAGCAGGGAGCCCAAGGCTCAGCGTGTGGTCCTGCCCCTGCTGATGTCTGTAATCAGCAATTCAGGAGGGTTGCTGCTTTCACCCAACACCATAGTCCTTCTTAATGACCCACACTCATTCAGCTTGACCAGCGATTTGATCAGTTTGCTTGGCCTGAAAGCCCTGTAGTTCAGATGTCTTTTCTTTTTCTATGTTAGAATGATCTCAGTGCTTCAAGATTAAAAACACTATGAAGTTCGAAATAGGGACTATTTAAAATCCCTTTTATCGTTTCCCACAATCCAGCTCTCCGAGCAGAAAGGCTTGACTGCTGCAGTCCCTGGCTTCTGAGCATCAGGGCTAGGCAGTGAGTCTGGTTCTTTCCTGTTTCCATACTTTTGCCCAAATTCAGCTAACATCCAAACATATCTGACTGGAGTCATAAGTAGCTCTGGTATGAAACTGACTAGGCCAGCCATCTCCTCTTAGTGTGGGTTGCTGCCATGTGTGGCAGGCCAGGCTGCTTTCAGTGTTTCAGAGACTGTGATGGTGGAATCAGTTTTCATCAGCACTCTACTGTTTCCGCTCGTCTGAGGGAGGCTTGCTATTATGTAAAACAAAAATATGTCACACAAACAGCTGCCTGTTACAGAGAGAGAGAGCCGTGACACCCAGCAAGTGTCTCACAGGACTTCAGGCATGTCTGCCTTGTTCTGACACACCAGAGGATGTTCTCTCTCTAGAGGCAAAATCAGCAAAGGCCCAAGATGAGGGGACCAGGAACAAAAAAAGCTGTTCATCTCACCGTCCCTTCTGAGGAAGAGCTTTGAACACCCCATCCCCAGACCTGTTAGCCACATGCATAAGGACCTGGATCCCTATTCCCAGGACCCGTGGAATGTCAGATGTGGTACCCGATATGCAGAATCCCAGGGTTGTTATGGCCTGATAGGACACAGAGGGAGGAGAATACCCCAAATCTTAAATGCCAGCTAAACACAGCAAGTGAAGAACAAAGACTCTGCCTCAAACACATGGGAGTTCAAGGCTGGCACCCTAGGCTGTCCTTGTCACCTCCACACACTCAGGGTGTCATGTTAGGGTCCACGAGTCGTCCCACGAAAGATTCCCATTCACGTATGTGATTAGCAAGAGCGTGTAGTTCTCAAGAGCAGAAATTCCAGCATGCAGGCATCCACCACTCGGTAAAATGGTGACCCTCGGAGAAGCAGAACAAGGGGAGTTCCAGGGAGAGGAGGTTAGTGTGGGGCTGATTGGTGGGTTTGAACAAGAAGTTTGTCACACGTGCGCACACACACACACAAACACACACACACACGTTTAAAAACAAGAGAATTTTATATAAAATATTTACCTAAAGTCTTTGGTGTTTTCCTTTTAATTTAAGAAAACTTCTCTTTTAAAAATAACCTTACAGCATTGGACACACCTCTCATCAAAATATCCCTCACCAGAATTGACTTAATGCTGAGTGTTTCTCGGCACTCAGGCAGTATTGTCTGCTTTGTGGGGCCCCAGTGACTGAGTCCTGAAACTGATGGGTACTCAGTGACCTGCCTTCCCATGCCCCATGTGGTACACCAGACCCCAGGACATCTGACTCGCTGTGTCTTCCTTTTGTGATGAAAGCATCCTCCGTGGCTGTGTTTGCCACCTTCCCTTCTAGGCTGTCCTTGAATGACTGTACACTGGTTCTCAAAAAAGAAGCCAGGCTCGATGTTTGGACCAAGGAGGCACTGAGGGAAGAGCAAGCGTGTCCCTTGAGATAGGAACTTTTGGGTTCCCCTACAAGACCAGGGGCTTAGGACCTCAAATAACCCCCATCCCTGAAGGAAAGGACATCAGCCATGACCTTGGCATGACCCTTTCCATCTTCAGCCCTGTCCTCTGGTCCACTCTGCCCCATCTGTACATCACAGAACAGCCACTTCCTCTATGCTAGTGGTGACCTATTTATCCTTCCATGCATAGCCTGACACCCCCTTAACTTTGAAGGGCCTCTGAACTTCCCCAGAAATATAAGTGAATTCTTCTGCCACCCCCCATGAGTGTGCCTGCTCTTAACCTCTGAGTCTCACAGATAGCCCTCTGAATGCTCACTATGATTGTAGCGATGGCCCTAAGTTTGCTGAGGATTCCCCACTGGTTTCGACACCATCAGCTGGCACACAGACATTATAAAGAGTGAATCCTTGGCTCATGTCAGATTCACAGCCAGAGTTCTTTGCCCCTCCTAACTCTTGATGCTAGTAGAAACAGTCAATGTTCTATCTGCGAAGTCTGAACGTACTGTCCAGCTTGGGCCTGTTGCTACGTTTCAACCTAAAATGAATCTCCTTTTCCCTCATTTATGGCTTGTTCTTCCTTTAGCACTGGTAGGTTTGTCTTTAGATTTAATCTAAATATTTACCACATCCTGTAACCGCTTATAAATGGCAGGAGGTTAGAGAATGACGAGGGTGGGTGCAGCCGCCACCTAGAAGCCTGTAATCTGGAAGGAAGGCCCATTTATAAAAGTCTCAGCCCCTGAGACAGACAAGAAAAGGAGACAATGGTGATTGATTATTTGAGGGTTCAACTTTTCAGAAGGGCAGGCACCTGAGCAGAGAGAAGAAGAATGGGCTGTTAACCCATTGTTTCCCTTGGATAGAAATGTGCTTGAATATTATTAAGATATCAAAAATGTGAGCCCCTCTCACTTAAATTTTGTGTTGTAAAACGACATTGGAAATAGTTTGTTTACATATTAAAGATGTCCATAGAGTTTTGTTTGCTTGTTAAAGATGCCCATAATTTAGTTTTGTCCCCTAAACTCATACATTGAAATTGAGGATGTTGGACCCAAGGATGGGGGACAGAGGAACATAATAACCCCAGTTTGAGGTTTTAATGACACCAAGTTTTCTTCTCCTCATGGCCATTTGCCCCCATCAGCATGTTTCCAAACACCGCAAAGAGCAGAGGAGATTGGAGTACTCACTTCTATCCCAGCCAATCAACAGCATGGTTAGAGACAGAGAACCCAACCTTTCCAAAGATGGGACACATAGGCAATTTTGGACCAATAGAAAAAGGGATGGAAGGGGAATCACCAGGTAAGATATGCTAAATCCGGATTAAAATACAACCCCCCCAGAGTCACTGAGCTCCCTATTTCTGGGACTGCTTTCTCAGTAAATTTCACTCTCATCTTGCCCCAAACTGTTCTCCTGTCTTAATTCTTTAACTGATGGAGAAGAAAGAATTCACTGACCAACTGGCATCAAACTCTTACACCACCTCAGATGATATCAGGGAGTGATGCCCTTCGAGGGGTGAGTGAATTACAAGGGACCCAGATCCCAGAGAGAGATTTCTTGCCCTGTCTGCTACATGGGAATTGAAAAGCATATGATTTTCAATGAGGCTGAAAACCCCAACCCTGCTGGCATTTCTGCCTCAGGCTTCTCAGACAGACTCCAGGGTGTGTGATGCTTCATTTGCTCTGTCTATGGCCTGTTACTACAGACAGCAAGTGATGAAGGCAGTGAGAATGATTAGACAGTATTTCACTTACATATGTCTGATGCTTTCTGATTGGATGGACGATAACATGTGCAAACTGGTAGCCCTCAGAATTAATAAAATATACACACATTCTGTGTGTGTGTGTGTGTGTGTGTGTGTGTGTGTGTGTATGTGTGATTGTGTTTGTGTGTGTGTTCTATGAGCATGTCCAGATGTGCATGTGGGTTTGTGTTCTCACACATGGTTCTTCCTCAATCCTCCTATCCACCTTACATTTCGAGACAGAATCACTCACTGAACCTGGAGCTGATCAATTCGGCTAGCCTAGGTAGCTAATGAGCATCGGAGACCACCTGTCTCCTCTTGCCTGCTCTAATCTGCAATTATTGATTACATATCCACTTATAACTACGGCAAAATAGTATGTCAGGCTGTCTTGAAACCAGTTTGAAAGCCTGGGGAAGATTTGGCAGCAGGCAGCGTGGATGGAAGGGTTTGTATCGGTTATCATATCATATTTTACCAAACCAAATGCTTCGTTTTGGCAGGACTCTTGAGACTTTTATTTGGAACATTTGGTTTTTAAAATAATGTAAAGTTTATCATTAAACCCCCGAGGCCTTTTTATAATTACATTCCATGTCAATGATCACATTTGCTTCTGGAACACGGTCCGGGAAGGAGAGAAGCCAGAGAGCCTTTCAGTGTTCATGGTGTTGCTTGAGTGAGTCCGAGGAAGCTTCCTGTGTGGGGAATATGTGTGCTTCACTCCCTCAGCCCCCATCCCATCTGTGTGGTCACACACAGCTTTCTCCCTGCCCCGTCCCCCTTCATGTTATCTGGCTGACCACGGTCATTTCAGCATCTGCTGAGGTCAATGGGAGTCATGTGGGCCGTTTGGAAACAAGGCATCCCTTCTTGCTCTCTGTGCAGTCATAATCCTTAAAAATGTCAAAGGTGTGGGGGCTGGGTCGCTTCCTCCAGTGGCCACTGGAAGCAACCTGCAGTCAGAACAGCAGCACTTTGTGGCTTAGCCAGCCCATGTCGAGAACCCTATTTGTTCCTGGTGCACAACATAAAATCCAGAGAACTGGTTTCCCTCGTACAGTGCTTTTGTATGTCAGTGCTTAAGTGCAGGTTTAAGTTCCCACAATTCATAACGACTTAAAGATTCTTTTAAATTTTGTTTAAAATGTTAAAAGTAGCATTCTTTCCATGTCTTTGTGGCACTGATTACTAAAATCAAAACCCTAGATGAAAGGATGTGTTTTCTAATGCTTTCTAAGGTGCAGAGAGATTGGTTGGAAAATTAGTTATATGTACAGCTTAGTGCTTTCTAAAACAACGTTATCAATAAGCAAATTGATGTAATTAGTGTGACAGATGGCATCTGGTTCTGACACACTAGCCACAGACAAAGCCCCCAAGGTTGGTGATTGAGACGCCAGGGCTCTACTCCAGGTGTGTGCCAAGCAGGCTTGATTTGGAGAGTTACAAAAATATCCACTTGTTTCCTCTGAACACAAGGCTTTAGGCTCTTACTTCTATAGAAATAAAACGACACATTTCTTTAAACAAAAATACCAGCATCCTGAGACTTTATACCACGCAGATCAATAATTTGAAGATCAGATAAAATTTGCTACCAGAGGAAAGAAAAAGGCATCTCTGAGTTAGTGGTTCCTTAAGATTGTCAAACTAATAGAATCAAAGATTGTGGAGACACACTTGAAAACAAAGACCGCTTTACATGTAATGTAGAGGTTTATTCTGCGTTGACTTCCGGCTGACCATATTATACCCACTGTATTTGTAAACCTCAGTCCTCTTGAGCTGGAGAGATGGCTTGGAGGCTAAGAACACTTGCTGTTTAAGCCTGGGGACCTGAGTTCAAAGCCTCAGCACCCAGCTCAAAGCTGGGCATGGCCATGTGTGAGCCTGTAACCCCAGGCTGTGATAAGTAAAAAGGAGGCTCCATGGGGTTTGCTGGTGGTCAGCTTTCTTTCAGGCTCACTACCAGGGCCATCTCAAGGAAATCAGGAGGGGGTTGCAGAGCTGGACACCCGATGCTGCCATCTGGCCTTGGCATACACACCTGCAAACGCATCACACACTCAGACTCACACACAAACATGAATCAAAACGATAGTTTTAAGACCTCAGTAGTATCAAAATAAATAGCCCGTCTTTCTTTAACCAGACTTGTAGTTTTTTCTGGCCACTGAGGACTCAGGTGGAACCTGGGCTAATACTGCCCCCGGAACCACGGGCCGTGCTCCTGGGTCTGCACCGGAGGCTTTGATCTTCACAAATCTTCACCTCAAACACGTTCCCTGTGTAACTTGGCAGAGATCAGTTGTTCAGCATGCAAGGTCACAATTCAATTTCCTCTCTGTCAATCCTGCACCCTGCCACAGTCCAGCCCGCAGGCTTCCTCCAGCAGGAAGCACTCAGGGTTACCCACATGAAGGAACTTTCCTCAGTCTACTCCGGGGGCTGCTGTGGTCGGGTGCTCGGTGTCTCTTGTCATGGGGTGTTGTGGAACATGCTTGTTAGGGCTCATGTCGTTTGTTGTCCCCGGAACACAGCCCTGCAAGGCAGTGTTGATTGAGGACCCTTGCCCCTGCCTTGCTGTGGGGACTAGTTTGAGTTCAGGTATCATTTTCATCTCCCCTTTTTGTTTAGTGTTCGATTCTGTAGCTTTTTGGTTTTTTTTTTAAATTATTTCTTTATTTTACATCCAAGCCACAGTTTCCCCTCCCTCGTCTCCTCCTATTCCCCTCTCCACCTCCTCTCTGCCCCATCCATGCCTCCACAAAATAGAAACAGAAGGAATATTGCTGAATTCTTTCTATGAGGCCACAGTCATTCTGATACTCAAACCACACAAAGACTCTATAAAGAAAGAGAATTAGAGATCAGTTCCACTCGTGAACATTGATACAAAACTACTTAGTGACATACAGGCAAACTGAATCCAAGAGCCCATCAAAAAGATCATCCGCCATGACCAAGTAAGCTTCATCCTAGAGATACAGGGATGCTCAACATACAAAAATCTGTCAATGTAATCTACCATATAAAACAACTGAAAGTAGCTGCCAAGACCGAATCACCTCCAGTCCTCAGTTTCCCCTTAGCTCTATCTCTCCTGGATGGCCAGGAGATTTGTGGCAGGACCATCGTGAATTTCTCAGGAGGGTCTACAAGTACATCAGTGAGGATTTCAGGAGAGCACAGGACAGAAGACAGAAATCCAGCTTTTTGTTTGGCTTAAATACATGAGAAACCCAGAGATGAGCATGGTGAATCTCTTCTTTTCCCTTTGAGTTCTTTTGAAAGGTGTACTGGGGTAGGACACCTCCCCTGTGTGCTCAGTTTCTTTTGATACTTCTGGGTCAGGGGTATGATGAGTTGTATAATCTAGAAAGGTATTCAGAGGAAGTTCCAGGCTTCAGGGTAGATAGGTAAGAATTTTTGAGATGAAAAGTATGTCACATTCGATCAAGGTATGCTGGGAAAGAAGAAGGCTGTGCTTCAAGATAGAAACACATGCTACACGCTGCAAAGTACAGGTCGTGACTCATCTAGAGGAGCTGTGTGTTGACTTAACTTCTAGTTCCTTAGTCTGAAACAGAATTAAAAGCACCATGAGATGAGGCTAAGGGTGGCTCTCATCAGGAGCAAGAACAGCATGTACAAAGGTTTAATTAAAGCCACTTGAGACAGTAGAGAGCTAATAGAGCCCCTGTCTGACTTTTTAACATCTCTAGCCTATCCTGTGCTGTTCTAATATATTATTAAATTACATAATCTGTACACATTCTTGGGAAAAGAGCATGCCCAGAGTAGCTCAACCCCTCTGCTACATGTGTGTGTGCATCTGCGTATCATGACGTGAAGACAGAGATCCGTTCTGCACTGAGCATGCTCCAGTTCTAAGCACTGGATTCTGTTCTTCTCTCATTACGCACCTCTTCTTTCAGCTATCGTTATTTTCGGTTCCCTGGCTTTGTTTGTCACTCAGGACTGACCCATAAATGCAGCAGAGCCTTTTCCTCATGGAGTAGGGAGCAGAAGATGTGCAGTCAGATATCCAAAATATCACAGCATTCCAAGAAACCACTGAGATATTCTGGGGATTGCCCTCCTGGAGTGAGGGTATGTTAGTAAGGGCTCTTTCGAGGGACAAAACCAATAGAGTGTGTGTGTTTGTGTGTGTGTGTGTGTGTGTGTGTGTGTGTGTGTGAATAACTTCTTGAGCAGGAGAGATGGCTCAGTGGTTAGAAGCACTGGATGTTCTTCCAGAGGACTCCCATGCAGTTTCCAGTATCCACAGGAAACTCATAAATGCCTGTACCTAGCTCTAGGAGACCTACTGCCTACATGTACATCCCTGCACACATATGCACATAGCTTAAAAGAAAATAAAGCCTTTTATCAATAAATAAAAGAATTTATTAAATCACCTGACCTTGAAACAGTAACGACAGTTGTTTCACACCAGAGAGGCTAAGAATCTGGTTGTCACTCAGTCACTGAGGTTGGGGGCCTCATCAGTTAGATTAATCCTGTATATTAATCTCACTGGAAAGGCTGAGAACTCATAACTTCTCACTTCACAAGCATGTGGACTTCTGCAGTCCCCAAGCCTGGGAGCCTCTGCAGTATCAACATGGTATCAAAAATCCGGAGCAGCTGGTAAAGAGTCAGCACTGAAATCCTGGAAAAGCTGGTTCTGATATCAGAGGAAGAGTCAACAGTAGCAGCAGTAGCAGCAGCAACAGGGCAAGTCAAATTTGGCTTCAGAAAAGACACCAGTTTGCTCTTGAATAAAGCAGGCAGGAATCATAAGAAGCTTCGGGATATGTGCTATTCACTACCTACCCTTCAGTCCCCACACCTCACGACCTCACGGAGCCTGCAATCTCAACATTTTATTTTGGCATGGTAGTTGGGCCAGTTCTTATGAGTGGCATGAAATATGTTGTCTTGTCATACATACAGCTATGAACACGAGGGGTAGTCATGAAGGCAAGGGTCCATTGTCAAGTTGTAAAAGGCTCATAAGCCACAGCTGACTCTTGTCACAGGTCTCATAGTCTCTATAGCTTGCGGCACAGAGAGATAGCTCCTCTCTGTGCCCACATACACACATATTTTTACTGGGGTCATAACCTTGACTTCTGGATGTGAAATAACTTATTGACTCATTCCTCTTAAGCCCTTAGCCTTTAGGGCTTGAAGATGGAGTCTGAATAAGGGAAAGAGAAAAGACAAAAAGAGTCATTGACATGAGTCTTCTGCTTAGAACCTTGGGTGATCTCTGTGCTGGTCACCTTAATTAAGAATTGTCTAGATCAGATAGGCCTGTGGGCATGTCTGTGGGTCACCGTCCTGATGGTTCACTAATGTAGAAAGACCAAGTCCATTGTGGGTGGCACCATTCCCTAGGCTGGAGGTCCTGAACAGTACGAGAGGAGGAAGGCAGCTAAGAGAAGTGAACCAAGGTCAGACATTCACTCCCTTCATTCTCTCAACTGTGACTGCAATGCATTTGGTTCTTGCCTTGATGCCCTGCACTACTGGACTATAACCTGGAATTGTCATCAAAGGACATGTCTTTCTCCAAGTTGCTTTTCACCAGGATATTTTATCACAGCCACAGAATCAAAGCTGGAACATTCTGACCTCAGAACACATTCTTCCTCAAGATTTAATTTTAATTTTCCCCAATGTTCTCACTTAATTTCGAAAAGCACCAGGACTGAGCTGGTGTAAGTTCTGAGCGTACAGTCAGCTGTGCATCTGCTACTTCTCTGCAGGGTCCCTGGCACGGAAGAGTGAAGGGAATCAGTGTTCAGAAAAGAGACATACACATAAGTCCTTTGCTGACTCTCACAGAAGTCTTTACCAGATAGGGAAGACCCTCTCTGTGACAAGATCTTGGAATTAGGCCTTATGCAAACAAGGCAGAGGTTGGCAGTCCAGCTCTGGTACTAAGTCTGACCATCAGAAGGAAAAAAGTAAGTAGCTCAGTCTTTGGAGAGTGTAGAGCCTGAAGCAATAATTTATCAATTTCTAAAGGAAACTAGGTTTTCTGGTTAGCTAGAAATTAAGTGATATTTCTATCATTGAAATTCCTTCTCTATCAGCGGAGTTACTTTTTACCAATGATGTGATCATGGCTCCCTTCCTGTACATTTGTGAGTGGAAGAATCATTCTGTTATGGGTTTAACAAACTCATCTTGCTGGAAATCTAGTAACAGCATAAATATCATACAATATACAATATATAAGATGTTAAATTGGAAGCAAGTGGGAATATAGAAAAATCATTCTTCTTGATTCCATCATATAATACACATACATATATAATATAAATAAATTCACAGATATACAAATAACACACACAAATATATACATATAATTACAACACATATTTACAGTGTGTGTGTGTGTATGTGTGTGTGTGTACACGGTAGGCTTTCTTATTTTGAGACAGGGTATCACACTGTTGCCCATGCTGGCCTGGAACTCAATAGGTAGCCCAAATCTTCTTGCATCATCCCCATGAGTTTTGGGCTTATAACATAAGCCATCATGTCTAGTCTGTATTACAACCTTAAATAAAGAAATAAATGGAACAAAATATCAGAATCAAACCGTTTTCTTTAAAACATTTGTAGGATTTATGATTTGCATTATTGATTAAATATGATTGAATTAGTCCACAAATTGGTGGAGGACTTGTAAATAGCTAGTAAATTTTCTTTCCTGAAGTAAGCTAAAGCCCTTTCGTGGTACAGCACGATGGTGATGGTGGACGAGGACCACAGGGATGGGACGGGCTTCTACCTCCAACAGAGAAGCCCCCCACTCTCCATCAGTCTCAGCAAGAAACAACTGTGCCTAGGGGCTGTTTGGCAATATCTAGAGACAGTTTTGACCTCTTCACCTAGAGGCTGGGAGGCATGGGTGAAACCATTGTCTGTTGGGTAAGACTAAGATATTGCTCAATGCCCAGTACATTCAGAATAACCACAGAGAACACCAAGGCCAAGATGTCAGTGGGCATGGTGTATTGCAAGGCAAATCACCACACTAAGTTCACACTTGAGACATGTTTGCTTTCACATTTAAAGCTAAAGTAGAGGAACATGATAATAGGGATAGAAATATGTTTTAGCTTAATAGGGCCAGATTAAATAAAATCTCCCATCTGGCTTCCATGTTGGGGCCAGCAGAAATCTTAAGAACACATTTCTATGGCTTGGGCAAGTACTTGTGGTGAGGAGCTCCAACTGAATATTGAATTTGGCATAAGTACTCATTTTTGTTGGATGTTTGCATATAATTTTATTAATTCAACTTTTACCACATTCCAATATTTTTGGTGAACATGGGACTATCAAATCAGTGGGCCATCTGCTGGAGATGTGGCAGGAACTCTTCTGCCAAAGATCTGGAAAGATGCAAAGATGCAGAGCACAGGCAGCCCATATTGTCTTTGTAAAATACATGAAATAATTAAAATGCTGCACTTGCAGTTGCCTGCATGAATCGTCAAACTCTCACTTTCAATTTTTGCTAACAAGCCTTATGAGGATTTAAATCAACAAGAAGGGCACTCTGAGAAAGAGCTTTCTATAGAGAGATGCCTATATGGGTGAGGGAAAAGATATTGATTATGGCACAAAAGGAATGCTTTGTAGTTAGTGTGGATTTTAATAGTGTATGCATAAGAATGCTCCTATAATGAGCACATCTGTTCAGTACGATCCATCTGCACTGACCAATGGTGCATTCTAGCAAGGGAACACATAGCATTTTCATAGAATTATCTTAGATTCAAAGTTTCCATGGGTCTTCATTTAAGAAGAATGTGTAGAGCTTTCATGTCAAGGATTTTACATGTATTGTGTGTGCACACACTTATGCATAAGAGGTGCCTGCATATGTGTACCTGTGTGCAGAAGTAAGTGGCTAACCTCAGGTTGCTTTGCTCTGGAACTGTCCATCCTATCCTATGAAGACAAGGGCTCTCACTAGAATCTGAGGCTCAGCAATTAGGCCAGGCTGACTGCCCAGGGAGCCCTGGAACCTCCTGGCACCATGTCCCTAGCAGTGAGATTACAAGAAGGTACCATCACTCCTGGCTTTTTGTGTAGATATGGACATCAAACACAGGTCTTCACCTTAATGCGACAAGCCCTTTACCAACTAAGCCATCACCACAGCCCTCCCCATGTTGCGTAAAGGGAGACACCAATCCTCTTTAACATAGGATATTTGCCATTGGAGTTAGGACAATCCAGATCATTAGACACAGTTTCCAACAGTGTTTAAATGTGTGTGTAACAATCTTTACTCACTAGTGCCAGTTGAAGTTTTAAGAAGTTTTAAGACTATGAATCAATGGGGGTAATTTTCTTTCTGTCATGGGAGATGTTCCAGGGAGACTCAAAACCTGTTTAGGATGACTTTTTAATGCCTCCGAACATTAGAATTTAGAATTCAAATCTAGAATTAAATTAAAGAGAGAATAGTCCTCTTTGACTCAGGACCTTACATTTCCCACACAAGCCAACTCCCCACTCCTCTGCTGTCCCAGAAGGCATGCAGGGTCTCTGCATCTGCCATTCCTGAAAGGCCCTCTCTCAGTGACACCTATGATTCCCTTTCTCAGTTAAGCTTCTGCCCAAATGTTAATACTTCTCAAGAAGAGATGTCCCTGCATGGTCTTGGCTTGTCTGGGCTCTTTAGGGGTCTTGGGTTTATCATATCTATTGGCTTATGTCTGCTTCTTTTTCTTTTCACTCTCTTGTTCTTTTATTGATACAGCACTAACATGCCATACAAATGGTACAACGTACAGTGTGTATACAAAATCCAGTCCATCACTACAAAACCCCCTATATTTAGGTTTCTTCCACTCTGCATGTTTAAGCTCTCTTGGAGTGTGTGTCATGTTCTACCTAGTGGTACCTTTAGAGTGGCGTGTGTCCACCGTTAATTAAAGTTTGCATAAAATGTATTGAATGAGTTAAATATACCATGCATTTCCTACAATGTCAAGGTTTATGCATTTATTTAATTCGTTTCTCTGTGGGTGTATCTGAGTGTATGTTGGTGTACTATATGCATGCAGCACCCACAGAGAACAGAAGAGGCTGTTTAACTGCCTCTAGAAATGCAGACAGTTGTGAGATGCCATGTGGGTGCTGAGGACTGAACCCAGATCTTCTGGAAGAACAGCAAATACTCTTAACTACTAAGCCATTTCCTCAGCCCTGACTTCCCTCAATTTTTATAGACACAGCCAATAGAAATAAACATTTAAATATGCTGAGTCTTTCCCAGGTTTACTCTGTTATCATATTAATAAAGCCTGCCATAACTCACCCAGTTAGGCCATGTTGGTATCCTTAACTTGTAGATAAGAAAACTCAACAAAACAAAACAAATCTCAACAACAACAACAACAAAAGACATTATTTACTGACCCCAAACCCTGGGACTGGATCTCAGACCTGTGATTTTTACCACTTACAATTTCCTGAGTGAGGTTGGCCATCAAGTCAGAGTGTCTCTATATTTATCACATCTGAGGCGAGAACTATTTATTTGCTTTACGAAAGCTACTCAATATGCTTCGCAGGACAGAGAAAATTGTGATTTTATGAATCTTACCTCCCCTCAGGAAAACAATTTAGCTTGCACTATCAAGGAAACACTAATGGTATAAACACTGTAAACCCTTGGAGTGAACACCTTCAAATATTTGACCTCGGAAGAAACCACAATGCTTTGGGCTTCTTGCATTTTGAATTCTACCCAGCCCCCTGAATCAGTCACTGCTGGTGGGACGTGAGTGATTCTTGGGGCTCCTGCTAAGATACAGCATGAAAGGAAAATGATTGTAGTGGTAATGAGTTTTATTCCCCAAGGTTCAACAAACAAGCAGTTGTTTTATTATTCTGGAATAAAATGCTTTGCACTATGCATCCCAAACCATTTTAGGTAAGTGATCAGTTTCTCAGATCTGAAGAGTTCCCTCAGAGCAATGGTATTGGTTAGACCTGATTTCAGAAAAGCAGGCAGTGCCAGGGAGACCCAACTCTGTGTATTTTGTGTTAAATGACAGCAGTGCTGATGACATTTTGTAAGCACAATCAATGGTTTCCAAGAAGTCAGAGTACTTTACAAATGCCCAAAGGTAGAACTCTTTCTCTGAACAGAACCAACCAGCCAAACTCATTGTGATGTTTCATGCAGAGGTATAGGGTTAAAAAGATGGCCATTCAAAACATGTTGGGATATCTTGAGTACTGTGGTGGTTTGAATGAGAATGGCCTCTACAAGCTCATATATTTGAATGTCTAGTCCCTGTTAGTGGAACTTTTTGGGAAGGATGGGGGATGTGGACTTATTGGAGGAATATGTGACTGTGACTGAACTTTGGGGTTTCAAAAGTCTATGGCAGACCCAGGCTTATTCCATCTTTCTGCCTGAAACTTGTGGATCAGATGAGAGTTCTCAGCTACTTCTTCAGCACCATGCCTGTCTGCTTCCTGCCAACACTCTCACTGCCATAATGATCATGGACCAATCCTCAGAAACTGTAACAAGCCCCCAGGTTATAAATTGCCTTCATCACTAGTTTCATCACAGTAATAGAATGATAACTAAGACAGATACTGTGTACAAAGACCCTTATTAAACACTCTTTTAAATAGTTACTAATTGGGATAGACACTCATAATCGCTGTCAGCCCAAATAACTGTGTGGCTAACTTATATCTTCTGGTGGGACATCATTGGCTTTGTTGTCATATGTCAGCTAAGTTGCCACAAACATTACCAGATGGTGTGGGACAATTCTGTATTCTGTCAATTATGTTTTAAATAAATGCTGATTGGTCAGTAGCCAGGCAGGAAGTATAGGTGGGACAACCAGACAGGAAGTAGAAGCAGGTCAAAGAGAACAGGAGAATTCTGGGAAGGAGGAAGCCCATTCCTCTCCAGTCCTGCCCAGACACCAAAGAAGTAAGATGTGACCTGTCCTGCTGAATAAGGTACTGAGCCACATGGCTAACACAGATAATAATAATGGGCTATATAAGTTATAAGAGTTAATAAGAAGCCTGAGCTAATTGTCCAATCAGTTTATAACTTTGTAGACCTCTGTGTGATTTCTTTGGGGCTAAACAGCTGTGGGACCTGGTGGGAGGACAGAAACCAGGCAGGACAGAAACCCCAACAAGCAGGCCCTCATGTTACAAATGGCACCACTGTGTGGACAACTGTATCCACATAAACCCTGAGACAGCTTGGGAAGTAATTCTAGACTCAAAATAACAGCATTACACATGGTTTCTTGTGGTCAGAAAAAGAGAGATATACAGTAAAAAGAGATTCAAAGATGAAGAAAACCTCTAAATGGTTTACAATATGTTATAAATATATGCAGGCTTGGGAGAAAAAAGAAAAAGGTTAAAGTCCTTAAAATAAAAAAATAAAGAAAAAGAGTAGTTGGGTGTGGTGGTACCTGTCTTTAATCCCAACACTAGGGAGACAGAGGCAGACAGACCTCTGTGAGTTCAAGGTGTGGTGGCACACGCCTTTAATCCCAACACTTGGGAGACAGAGGCAGGCAGATCTCTGTGAGTTCAAGGACAGCCTGGTCTACAGAGGGAGTTCCAGGACAGCCAAAGATACACAGAGAACCTGTCTCAAAAAGCCAAAAAGTAAAAGTAAAAATAAAAGATAGCCATTCAAAACATGTTGGGATATCTTGTGTAGTGTGGCCTGCATATATTTGAATGCTTGGTCCCCAGTTAGTGGAACTGTTTGGGCAGGATGGGGAGGTGTTACAGTCAGGAGGCAGGGAGAGGATATTAATGCTTAGTTCTCCTTCTTCTCATTCAGTTTGAGACTCCACCTCATCTGTGGTGCTGTTCATGTTCAAAGTGGCTCTTTCTTCATCAGTTAAAACTTTATTAACTTTATTAAAACATCCTCCAACACATTCATAAAATTGTGTCTGGTTGGTGGTTCTAAGTGCAGTCATTTTAACAGTCAATATTAACTATCACACCACAAAGTCTTTAAATAAGTCTTAATCATTTCCAATCAGAGAGCCAGTTAATATAAGATTTAAAAAAAGAGGAGGAGTTTTCAAAATCACCCACTTTTCTCTCTTCATTGAGGGGACAGACGATGATGAAGCCTTTGAGAATAATCTAGATTTCCTCGGTGGCACTTAAGGTTCAGGTTTTGGGTTGTCACAGGTCTGAACCTGGAGTGGATCCAATAAGGAACAAGGTATTTTCAGGAGGCCTGTGAAGTAAAAGCCATTTTCTTCACAACACTAATGTGTGATTTGATAGCTTCACTGTTTGGCTCCAGGGGCACAAGAGCAGTGATGGGAAAGATGCCAGACTCCCCACGCCTCTCTCCCTCCTTATCAGTGCCTGTCCTAGGGTTATGACTTTAGAGCTTGCCTTGTGACCCCTTTAGTTTAACCAGGCCCACCACTAGACTGGGACTATCCACTGGAGCCTGATGAGATCAATAGGGGATACACAACTCAAGGTGTAGCTTAGTCTTTCCCTGACTGTCTCCACAGGGAGTAAAGAGAGTCTGTACATTTTGGTTGCACATTATAGAGAAACCAAACTGGAAGTGATCTGAAAGCTTTATCTCTGCCTGATAGATTCCATAGTGCTGGAAGGAGCTGTGTGGCTGCTAGGGGAAGAAAAGGCTTCAATGATGTCGTGCAAATATGAGTCAATGAGCTACAGCAGTAACCTGATAGGCAAGGTGTGCCCTTTCCCAATAGTGGCCTGACAGGAGAGGTGTGCCCTCTCCCGATAGTGTGCCTGACAGGAAAGTTGTGCCCTCTCCCAATAGTGTTCCTGACAGGCAAGGTGTGTCCTCTCCCAGTAGTGTGCCTGACAGACAAAATGTGCCTTCTTCCAATAGTGGTGTGACTATTTGGAGGTAAATAAAGACTCAGTAGGGACAGACTTGATTCTGTTTATCTGATTGACATTGCTTGAAATCAGCTTCTATATTTGTCTGGTTTTAGCTTTAGGCAGTTTTCACCCTCAGCCTTAATCAAAGAAGCCTTTCTTTCCAGTGGCTCCACTGGACATTTGAGTGCTCAATCCCATACGAGGTGTGGATGGCACTCCCGACAAGGTCCAGGGAACATGAAGATGAGTGGGGAGAATGCAAGAATGATGTCTCCTGAGGGATGCACAGCCATTGCAAACATACACTGTCAACACCTGAAGACGACGGCAGTGGGCCTGCAAGAATGGGCCCTTCAACACTTGGAGAAGATGAAAAAGGAACTCTCGAGGGAGGGCCCTGTCCCTCATTGCTGAGCTATTTCCTAGAGAAAATGTTCTGTTTCTCCCCAAATTAGCAAGTAATGTAATAAAGCACTGTTCCAGATCACAGGAGCTTCTTAATATGCATGGGACTCTCATTTTCCTATTATGTAGGTAACTTTAAAGTTTATTAGGGGCGAGGAGGGTGATAGCATTAACTTTTTGGACTTTGCCAAGCAGACACAACAATGCAAAGTGAGTAGGCTAGCTTGCAAGGGATGGTGTGTGATTGACCTCAAGAAAATTCACTTGACCTTTAAATAACAAGCACAATAATAATCAAATTACTGAGCAATTGCTGTAGACTTCAGCATTAACAAAAATAGGATCAATAATGATAGCTAGGTTTTAGTTCATGAGACATTGTAGTGCCATACATTATTTTAAAAAAATCACACTTGCCTGCAAGTTTAATTGACTCATAGATTGTTAGACCACCATGAGGAACCAACAGGTACCTGAAATGCAGGGGGAGAAGGGTGAATTCTCACTGAAGGAATTACTAGAGAGAATAAGAACAACCAATTGCTTAGAGCATGAGTGGACGAGAAAAATGTGGGCTGAAATAAAGGGGGATGGTACCGCACTGGGAGAACAAGAGGCTTTGGAACCACCCAGGAGGCTTTCTTGGATATGGGACTTCAGACAAGGGCCTCATGAGCTTCCCACAGGCAGCTGGTGTGGGCGGAGACACCCTGTTTCCATATCCTTCAGTGTAAGGGGCACTGTGGGTTCCAGGCAGTGCCTCGGAACAAAGGCACCCAGCAGATAGATTGAGCATGCGTGCTGCCGTGGACACACATGGGATGTGCTTTCTTTGAGTGGCTGTAGTTAACAACTCCTCTGATTTAATATGAGCTGTTAAAAAGAATCAGTGCACTTCCACCAAATTACCATACCACTAAAAATGTTCCCCAACCTGTCAGCGCTGCGCCTACAGCTCCAACCTTCTGAGGGTTTATCTTTCATGGGGTGTTTGATCTTTTTATTGCCAAAAAACAAAGACAAATGACTCAAATGCGCACAAACCCATTCCTTCCTTGTGTTTTAGGGAGCTACCCTTGGAGTTCAGAGCCCCTGTGCACCTCCACTTGGTATGAACGGCTCAGCAAGAGAGCATTGGCTGAAAACACCAAGCATGCTGCACTGGCAGATGGAGTGTGTGGCCATTTTTGAAGAGGAACACATGTATGAATTTAATTAGGAGGAGATGTGACAGCGCCTTTCCTTGCTTGCATAATTTTGGAGACAATCGTGACGAGGTGCATGGCTTCTCCTCACCCAGATTTCCCCCTGAAGCGGTCTCTCATTCTCTTCTTCTTTCTATTTATTTTGTCTTTCTACAGGCCTCTCCCCCAGTTTAGGGACTCACTCACAAACTGTATTTACACAACTTTTCTTTTCACATATTTGTGGTAAAGACTGGCTGTTGCTGTGGTTATTTTAACAGGAGACCCATTTGGCATAAGCACACTTAATTTATGGCCACAGAGCACTCATGGTAGCCTGCCTCTGAGGAAAATCACAGACTGGGAGTCAGTCCATTGTCACACTCATCCTAGAGTAGAGAAAAGCCACAGTTTTCAGAGGGCAGGGTCTACATGAGATCCATTGCTTTCACAGAGAATATTTTGTTGATAGAATCTGCGGCCTCACAGTAAATTAAAGGAAAATCAAAGGGCAAAGACACCTCTTAAATCATGTTCTTGATCTTAAATGAGGAGCCCGAGCTGCCATACATAGTAGCCTTTCCTAATGTGTAGGGTCTCTGTTCGAAGAGACACACAACATCCACAGAAGAAAGAAACTCCAGAAATAAAGGAGCACGTGCAATAGTCTTTGACTCAGCCATCTCTGAATTCTGTGAAATGGAGATGACAATCCCCACCCATATACACAGGATGAGGCTATTGAAGTGCAGTGACTGATGGAGGAAAACTGAAGTCCCAGAATCTAGAGGACCCTTACTCCTGCTCTAACCCCAGCCCTTCTAAGCCTTTTCTCCAAGCTGGACCTCACTCTCTTTAGTTTAAAGTGCTGCTGAGGAAGAGTAGGGCTGCTTCTAGGGCCTTGGCCTAACTCAGAGACAAAGATGAATTGTGTGCTGGAACGCTTGCATAGCTGCCTGATGTGGGGTTTCCTCTGTATGCTGTAAAGACCATTAATGAATTTAAAAAACCTGCTTTGGACCTATAGCAGGGCAGAAGTTAGGTAGATGGGGAAAACTAAACTGAATGCTGGGAGAAAAAAAGGGCGGAGCAAGAGAAAAGACATGGAGCCACTGGAGATAGACGCTGGGAACATTACCTGATAAGCCACAGCCACGTAGCAATATACAGATTAATAAAAAGGGCTAAATTAATATAAGAATTAGCTAATAAAAAGCTAAAGCTAATGGGCCAAGCAGTGATTTAATTAATACAGTTTCTATGTGATTATTTCAGAGCTAAGCAACTGGGAACCAACAAGTGGCCCTTCTCCAACAGCTACCAGCTGGAGGTTCCTTAAACAACTTCATCAGAGACCCCATTCATAAGGACATAGCACCTGAGCTCCCCTCAAAGGCCCTGTGGTCTGCTGTGGGATAATCCTTCCGTATGCCATAGATATGTATTTCTCTTACTGGTCAATAATAAAGCTGATTTGGGCTATAGTGAGGTAGAACAAGGTTAGGCGGGAAAGCCAAACTGAAAATAGGGAGAGGAAGGAGGGCAGAGTCACGAGATGTGAGCCAGCTGCCAGAGAAGCCATGTGGTAAAATATGCATTAGTAGAAATGGGTTAATTTAAGTTGTAAGAGCTAATTAGTAATAGTCCTGTGCTAGAGGCCTAACATTTTGCAGTGGATATAAGCTGTTGTGTGATTATTTGGAACTGGGTGGTCAGGACAGATAAGCTCCACCTCCACTTATAGTGGTCTATTGTACGTCTCCCACCTCCTGCAGGGAGCTGGCTGATTGCACTATCAGAGACAATGTGGATGGCAGAATGGGAGTTTCATTGTCCTTGGAACTGAGTTTCCCTCTTCCATGTAAAGAGAAGTGAGCAGAGACAAGGCGAAATGGAACACGCCCTGAGTGAAGACAGAGCTTGAAGGATCAGTTGACAGTTCTTGTTCACTGAATGAGTCTAGATCAGTGACTGTTCCACGTGTAATGGCTAGCAGAACACATGGCATCCTCATTCTTCTGAGACAGTGTGACCATGGCCATCTAAGGTGTGAGAGTCGTGATAGGTAGATGAGATCAGGAGTCTGAGGATGAAAACATTCTTACGGGAAAGGGGGGAATGGGGACATGGGTATGGGGTGTCATGTGATGGCGTGTGTGTGTTTGTGAACTTTGTGTGATACATTCATGTGTGTTTGTGCCCATGAACATTCACGTGAAGGTAGAGGATGACGTCTGCATCCTGTTCTCCTCCAACCTGGAGCTCACTGTTTTGGGCTAGGTTGGCTGGCTATCAAGCCCCAGAGATCCTCCTGCCTCTGTCCCTCCCTACAGCACTGGGTTTACAAATTCACATAGCAAAGTCTGGACTTTGTGTAGATGCTGGGTACTTAGCTTAGTTCCTCATGCCCATGCAGCAAATGCTGCAGATGCTACCTGGAGTCTATAGATGTGAGCCCAGGATTGAGGGGATCTTACATTGCCTGGGATGTGCTTATGTGAGTGATGCACTGGAAGCCAGTTGCATTGTTAAAAGGAGATGAATGACAAGATTCAGTCTTAGTCTTGAAAGTTGGCTCTGGCTACCTCATGAATGAGGATTTGGTTGGACCGAGTGTGAAATACAAAAGATCATTTGGGGAGGTCCAGAAGATGCTGTTAGGATTCTGGCTGGTAATGAGGAAATGAGAAAGACATCTATGGGTCCAGGAAACCACAGAAGTAAGTTCTTTGGGATATATTGAGTTAAAGGAGTGGGGATGGTCAGCAGCAACCACCTTGTAAAGCAAATCTGTTTCAAATATATTGAAATCTGGCTGTTGATAGACCAGTTCTGAGGGTGGAGTTTCAATACCACTGCAGACTTTTGGTTTCTGTGTCCTTATTAGATGTCCCTCATACACTCAAGCACAAATGTCAGCATGGGTTCTGTCTGGATGTGAAATGAATGTTTGGAATTTGTCAGCAGCCAGGTGATATTTAGTTGCTTGAGAGTTGGAGCTGAGCTCCGTGTAGAGTGCTTGCTCACCAGGCATAGGGTCCTAGGTCCAACCCCCAACACACAAACCAAATGTCAACAACAAAATGAGTATATGATACGAAGTCACCCGAGAAAACACAAAGAAGAAGGTGGTATCAAGGCTTCATTCAAATGAAGACAAGAATTAGCATTTTTCTGTTCTCCAAACTCTCCAGGAAATATTCGAGGAGAGGAGCGTGGGAGAGAAAACAGAGAACAAAATAGTGTTGTGAAAAATCATGGAATCCAGAAATGGTGGTTTCTAGAAGGTTGCACCCCTGAAAAATCATGGACCAGAAGAATGGAGGTGGTGAAGAGATGCTCACCTATGTCAAACACTGCTGAGAGAACAGAAGGGCAAGCTAAGGCAGAGGACTCTGAAGCCTCCTTCACAGAACTCTGGGATGTGGAGCTTCCCTCTCAGTGGAGCACCTGAGGAAGAGGGGCCAGCAGTACCAGAGACACAAGGATTGAGGAAGGGTTGATTAGGAAGCCCCTCCAGAAAACAAAGTAAAGACTAGATTCAGAATTGAGAAAGGTGGGTCACATGTGAGAAACATCAGCCCTAACCTGCCGCTGCTGGGAGGTCAGGGAAAGCTCGGAGGATGCACATCTGAGCAGATGGAGAAAAACCAGCCATGGGAGTAAGGCCAAAGAAAGAATTCATGACATTTGGGAATGTTACTAGCTCTTGTGGGAAAATTCAACTTAGATCAGAGGAAGGTTGGAAAAATCCTGGTGCAGATACGCAGAGAGGAAGGCCCATCTAAGGAGGAGACTTCCAGAATTCTGACCAGCTCCTTATTTGTTTCCCTATCCTGTATGCCCTTCTCTTTTGAGATATACCATGACCAATACTTATTCAATTAGCTCACTTGTCCACTTGTTTAAGACCAACAAATCAGCAATGAATTCAAATAGTCTCCTACTGTATTGAAAACCATTCTTTCTCAGCTGTCTCCAGAGTACCCACTAGCTCAGAAGCTCAGAAGGGAGATGAATGAAGACATGTGGGGAGTGACTGCAAGGGGCAGAGAACACTGACAACCTCTTCTCTATGACCACGTGACACAGACAACTCCCCACAGTGCTGGGTCTCCTGCTCATTGTTGGGCTTTGCTGTCTTCATATGATGCTATGATATCTGGATGCAAGATGGAGTGTGTCTATGTCCCAACCCAGATCAGGATCCAGACCAACACTCAGGAAGAGTAAATTTGTGGGAACATGATGTATTTACAGTCGATGAGGCAATGCTTGATGCGTGTCCATTGGTTCTCCCCCCGACACATACACCCCATTAGAATACTTCATCCACTTTGCAGAAGCGAGCAGCTCCTAGCTGATGCTTGGTAATAGGACGTTAAGGGCTTCCTTATTCCTGTGTGATTAATGTCACTAGTAACAGACAGTGAGTTCTTGGGAGTCTGAGTGGGTTTAGAAAATCAGAGGGACTTAAGAGCAACTCACTTCAAAGCCACTCCAAGGATGACACCCGTATTTTCTACATGCTTCCCGGAACTGAGGTTTCGAATGTTTTTGTTTTTATTTTTATTTTTATTATTGTAAATACAAATTCTTGTTTTCAAAGACTGGGAAAGCACTCAGGAATACTAAGGGGGTGGAGGTCCCCCGAATTAAAATCTCTGGTTTCTACTTATGTACCTCTTAATATTTCTTGTAACAAGAGCCAAGGGTGTGGGGAGGGGGAAGAGAAGAAACATATTAAAATTAAAACATCACAAAAATTTTCCCTCTTTTTTGCAAACTTAAAATACTTACTGTATTTACAGTTTGATCAACTCTTTACTCCTGATCCCAAAAGAACACATCCCAGAATTAGAAATCAGGGATTATACTCTACAAAGAGCCGTTCTGCTTGAGTTTATGAGCAAGGATTGGGACTATGTTTCAGAGGAGACAAATCCATGGCCAGAATAGACCGGAACAGACTGCATGCTGCTTCAGATTTCTTTAGGCATGGGGAGAACCTTAAATGCGTCCCCAAGAACCTGCAGTACCCATGGTGACATGGTGTACATCCAAAGCCACACTAATACCAAGGCAGGCAAAAACTTTGTATAATTTTATCATCTCCAGCATCTAGTTTTAAGATATATATAGGAATAAGCAAACAAAATCTTCCTGGGGGCACCTGTGAGTATTATTTTTAAATGCTATTAGCTGACAGCACATCTTGTTCAGAACTATCTTTAGTAGGTGCTCTGAGGAGGGAGAGCTGGGTTGTCACAAAATTAACAGGAAATGACTACATTGGAACAATGTGTAAAGATGCTTAGGCATGGGAGGAAAAGGGGCTCTGCTCTGGACTATAACTGTTTGCTTCAGAGCTTAGTGCTTCCTAATCCACCAAGTAATATATTGGGGAAATACTTCCTCTCCAGCCCTGAAGGAGTTGGCATTTGTCTACATTTGAAAGTCATGAAACGTTCATGAACGAATACAATCAGAGAAAAAGATTAAGCGTTCGTGTGACAGTAAGAAGAGGGTCTACTCCAGATGATGACACTGGTGTCACCTTGAGGTACTCATGGAATTGCAGCTCAGTACAAGGAATTCGCTAACTGCCTTCAGAAACTGCCCTCTCTCTCTTTTAAATGTAATGCATGAAGGGATGATATCTGCCTTTGAGACATATGGATGGATACTATCAGTCCAAGATACAGCCTCAAGCCAAACCAGAGGTATCAGTCTTCAGATATTTACTTGATTACTTTCTATTTTTATATTGCTATCACAAAATATGTGAACCTGGTCACTTTATTGAGCAGCAAAGATTCATTTGATTTATGATCCTAGTGGCTGAAGCATTCAAACAGGAATGCTCCTGTGTCTGACAAGGCAGTTCTGGCTTTGACACAGCATAGAAGGGAAGTGGGAAAGTAGACTTTCCATGTGCAGAAGGGACCAAGAACATGAGCTGTATTTGCTTCATAGAAACCTCACTTTGGGGAAGCTAGGCAGGACAGCTCAACATGTAAAGGAGCTTGCACCTTCCTGAGCATGCTCCCAGGAAGTCTAGTAGAGCTGGAAGGAGAGAACTAACTTCAAAAAAACTGTCCTCTGACCTTCGCATGTGTGGCTTATGGCACACAAACACACACACAGACACACACACACACACACCCACACACAAACACAGAAATACAAATATTAATTAATTAAAACAGAAAAAGCTTCACACTCAAGAAAATTGATTCGGTCCTGTGACAACTGCATTAATCCCTTCCAAGGGTAACACTGCCATGATTTACACACCTTCCACTCTAGAGGATCAACATCTCTCAATGTTGCTGTGTTAAAGAACAAGCTGCCTGCAGATCAACCTTCCAGGGACAGCTCTTTCAATTCGTGACAATACACAATCTATGGATTTGTTAAAATCAGGTTTTCCCTTATCACAATACTAGATATTGCTGAATTAAGAATATTTCTACAGGAAACTGTTTATTTTCCAGATTCTTTTTTTAAGAAACAAACTCTGACAAATGTTCATGGATGACAATTGTCCTGGCTACCAAGCTGCCTTCTGGGCAGCAGTGACAATGGCAGAACCCTAAAGCTGTGTAGCTTCTCAGCAGAACCTTACAATTTATGATCATTTATACCTTAAGTCATGTATGTGTAGGAATATTTTTTCCACCATTCTTTGGGAAAACACCGTAAAATTGTATCCTCATCTCCAGCTGCATGGCAGGTATGGGTTTGGAAGGCTTCTCTCACACAAACTTTGTTTGAAAGTGTGTGAGAGAGAGAGACAGCTTTGTACTAACATTTGTACTAACATTCTTGGATGAGCAAACACTGCACAGCATTAGACAAGCTTGTTTGTTGGTAAATTTTCGTGTGTGACTGTTTGATCTATGTGTATGTATGTGAACTGCAAACATGCAGTGTCCTGGCAGCCATAAAAATGCAAATTCTCTAGGACTAGAGTTACAGACAGTTGAGAGCTGTCCTGTTGGTGCTGGGAACTGAATGCAGGTCCCTTGGAGGAGCAGTCAGTGCTCCTTGCCTGAAGTTCAAGCACCTTCCAACAGCACTTCCCCAGACCATAAGACACAAGCTAACCACTCTGGACATGGGGGAAGGCCACTTTCTGGAAGAGAGGGAGCAGACAGGTGCTTTGTGAACCTCTGAAAGCTCCTCAGACCTGAGCTTGCTGAGGAGGCAGGTGTTTGCTGCTGTTTTTTCGAGTTCAAGGTGAAGGAGAATTTGGTGCCTTCTGATTCCTGTAGAGGGGTTCTCTGCATTATTAGGGAAGTGCTGTTGGAAATTGCTTGAACTTCAGGCAAGGAGGAAGCCAATGGTGGCAGGACAGTCTTCAGAGACAACACGGAGACTGGAGAATTGGTTGGGGAGCCAAGGGAATAGGAGACTGAGTGGCATGTGAGCTTGCTAAGTGTGTCGATCCCAAGAGTCATTGTGGTCTCTTATTGTCAATTCCTTGTGTGCCCAAAGAGGTCCAGAATGTAAATATGGTCTCTTCTGTCCCCACACAAAGGAACAATATTGCTGTATTGCAGATGGAGAGCAGGAGACTCAGTGGCTCCACCCTGAAGTTGTTTTCTTTGCTGTTGGCATTCTGTGAAGCCACGAGAGAACCTAGACCAAAACCTATTAAAAAGTACATGTCCTTCAATATGATCATTCTACAGTGAAATAAATGAAAGGGAAAATGTAAGAATTTATAGAAAATGTAGTGATATATATGTGTCATGTCTGAAGTCCTCTAGCTGGCGCTGGAAATGGTATGTCAAGATGCAGTGCTGTCTTAGGGTCTGCATTGTTGTTTAGGTTCTCTGAGAATGTGATTTGTGGGTTGGTTTTCTTTGCTTTATGTTTAAAAACCACTTATGAATGAGTACATGTGATAATTGTCTTTCTGTGTCTGGGTTACCTCACTCAAAATGATGTTTTCTAGCTCCATCCATTTGCCTGAAAAATTCAAGACATGCATAGATCTAATCTACATGGGAAGTAGAAAAAAACAAGATCTCCTGAGTAAATTGGGAGCATGGGGACCTTGGGAGAGGGTTGAAAGGGAGGGGAGAGGAAGGGAGGGGAGCAGAGAAAAATGTAGAGCTCAATAATAATAATGATCATAATAATAATAATAGTAGATGCAGTACTGACTAGAAAACATAACAGACACTTCCCTTCTCTCTTTACACACACACACGTGGGGAAATAGAATATATATTATAATATATATTATATATTTATATTATAATATAAATTATATTATAAATATATTATAATATATTTAATGTGACATATAGAATATGTGTATAATATATATTACTAATAACACACACACGAAAGCACAAGCAAACTTACTCAGACACTTCACAGTGGGCTCTACACAGAAGGAAAGCTGAGGTTGTAACATGTAGGGCCTGGTTGGTTTCTGTCCTCCCACCAGGTCCCATGGTCATTAGGTCCCAAAGAATCACACAGAAGCTCTACATAAGTTATAAAACTGATTGGTCCATTAGCTCAGGCTTCTTATTAGCTCTTGTAGCTTATATTAACCCATTATCCTTATCTATGTTAGCCACATGGCTCAGTACCTTTTTCAGTGGAGCAGGTCACATCCTGCTTCTTCAGTGGTCTGGGCAGGAGTGCAGAAAGAGCTTCCTTCTTCCCAGAATACTCCTGTTCTTCTGGCCCCACCTTTACTTCCTGTCTTGTTTCCCACCTATACTTTCTGCCTGGCCAATCAGTGTTTATTTAAAACATAATTGACAGAATACAGACAATTCTCCCGCACCACTTCCCCCTCTTTTTTTTTTTAAACAAAGGAAAATATCCATAGTGGGCATAGTATTCCAGGCTACTTCCGGCTGTTTTGGGGTGCTGATAATTTTATGGGGACCTAAAGAAAATTTAGAGTTATGATCAAGTCCTGACTGGCGTATCCTGTGAGTCTTGATCATCTCAGGTAGCAGTCTTGAACCTGTTCTGGATGTAGAACTCTATCATCTGGGCCATCTGTTCCTACTGGAGATTTCTCAGGTGGTCTTCCTTGACCAAACCTGATTTTTCTTAACTCAGAATGAATCCACAGCCTTTCATTTCCCATGGAAACAAAAGCAAAATCTCTTCTCCAAAGTAACATATCTTTTACTTCAATTTTGAAGTCAAGGTATTTTCAAAATACCTATCTTGGATTAATTCAGCAGCATTTATAAGCAAAAATCTTTTAGCAGCTGTTGCTCCTTCCTCAGCATTCAAACAGTTCAGAGAGAATAATAACACACAGTATCCAGATCTCTGTGTGTTTTCCATCTTTATGTGGCTTTACTTTAACCTCTATTTATTTTATTTTTACTTTTAGTTTTTGAGACAGGTTCTCTGTGTATCTTTGTCCTGGAACTCCCACTGTAGACCAGGCTGTCCTTGAACTCACAGAGATCCACCTGTCTCTGCCTCCCAAGTGCTGGGATTAAAGGTGTCCGCCACCACAACTTGAATTCACAGAGGTCTGTCTGCCTCTGTCTCCCAAGCTTTGGGATTAAAGGCGTGTGCTACCACACCTTGAACTCACACAGATCTGTCTGCCTCTGCCTCCCGGTCATTGGGATTAAAGATGTGTACCACCAAACCCAACTACTCTCTATCTTTTTTTTTTATTTTAAGGACTTTAACCTTTAGCCTGTATATATATATTTAACACAATGTAAACCATTTAGAGGTTTTTTTGAATCTCTCTTTACTGTATATCTCTCTTTTTCTGACTACACGAGTCTTTAATTTACCAAGCAATATGGGTAGGATAAAAGCCGTGGCTTTAACAGCTGGATCCAGCCCATTTCTTAGCTTTCTGAGATTTCAGCCTCATGGCTGAGGTATGGCTGTAGCCACGTTTATTGCCACAACTCTATGGCATTTCAAGGTTCCTGCCAGGAAGCAAGCTTCAGCAGTGTGCTCACAAACCACACTCAAATGCTCCATAGTTGGACCGCCTGCCTGAAAGAGTCAAAGTTTGCCCTGGCAAGATGGCCCAGAAAGCTGGCATTTTAAAATGGCACAGGTTTTTTCCTGCTATGGCTGAAAACCAAAAAGTATGCAGTCATCTTTTTATCAACACTATGTAAGTGTGTCATGGCAGGAACTCTTAAAAGAGCTGCAAGGTTTTGCAGCTAAGGCCGAGTCAGGAAGCCTCTCTTAAATGAGAGTCTTGTTTGCCTCTGTCAAGCAGAGCAGATCCAAGAAATTGCTGCTACCAAGAAAACATGCTTTACTCTATTCTTTCCCAAGCTTTCTCAGGCTGTCTGTGGATGCAGTTATCCACATGGGCACCATTCTGTAACATGTAGGGCCTGGTTGGTTTCTGTCCTCCCACCCGGTCCCACAGTCATTAGGTCCCAAAGAATCATACAGAAGGTCTACATAAGTTATAAAACTGATTGGCCCATTAGCTCAGGCTTCTTATTAGCTCTTGTAGCTTATATTAACCCATTATCCTTATCTATGTTAGCCACATGGCTCAGTACCTTTTTCAATGGGGCAGGTCACATCCTGCTTCTTCGGTGGTCTGGGCAGGGGTGCAGAAAGAGCTTCCTTCTTCCCAGAATACTCCTGTTCTCATTGCCCACCTCTACCTCCTGTCTGGTTTTCCTGCCTATACTTCCTGCCTGGCTATCAGCCAATCAGTGTTTATTTAAAACATGATTGACAGAATACAGACAATTCTCCCTCCCACATTCCCAAAAATGGACTATGGATTTTTTTTTAGACAAAGGGGGAAGTGGTGCGGGAGAATTGTCTGTATTCTGTCAATCATATTTTAAATAAATGCTGATTGGCCAGGCAGGATGTATAGGCAGGACAACCATACAGGAAGTAGAGGTGGGGAATAAGAACATAAGTATTCTGGGAAGAAAGAAGCTCTTTCCCCAGTCCTGCTCAGACCACAGAAGAAGCAGGATGTGACCTGCCCTGCTGAAAAAGGTACTGATCCACGTGGCTAACATAGATAAGAATAATGGGTTAATATAACTTATAAGAGCTAATATGAAACCTGAGCTAATGCGCCAATCAGTTTATAATCTTATAGAGACCTCTGTGTAGTTTTCTCTGGGACTAAACGGCTGGGGGGCCAGGCAGAACATAACCCCCCACAAGCCAGCCCTCATGTTACATGAGCTACTGTCACATACCAGTATGTGATAAATGTTTCTAGGCTGGCATGGAAAACAGAGTCAAGAGATGCGAGAGTGAAAACATCAAGGTTTCAAAATCATGTTGAGATTTCATCTTATAATAAAAGGTAATAATTACTGTGTTCTAACATGATTGCTCCTGATATTTGAGGAGCATATGTCATGATTTCTCATTTTGATATATTATCGTATCTAGTTTTACTGAGGTAATTTAAAGGGATTTAAAGGTTGTTGTGCAAAACATCTTGTTGAAAAAAGACCTAAGTTTGATGTGATGCACATGGATTGGGAGAGTACATGTGAATTTTGCACAGAACTGTTTGTGTGTGCATGTGTGTGCGTGCACGTGTGCACACATGAAGGGAACAGGATTTCTAGTGCTCTGCCCGTTTCTCTTTTTATAAAGGCCCTATCACAGGGTTTGCAGCTGCCATTAAGCAATACCCTGCCTGATTTTCTCATAAGACTGTCTCAGACAATGGCCTTGCATCCGCATAACTGTTCTTCTTTTGAATTCCGTGCTCATTTCCATTCTGTTCAGTCAGGGCTTCCTTCCCCTTAGACTGCTCAGAGATCTCATCTTTCTCCATCTGACAGTCATGTGTTCCTGATTGCTGTGGCGGTGAGGCTAATCACGGAACTCGGGAGGTGTGTTTCATTTAAAACACTCAGCTCTCTTGAGTGGTACCTGAGGGAATTAACACTTTTCCAGCTTGCTTTCAAGGGGGTCCTCTCATCTGCTGCTGGAAATGGTGTGTGAAGATGCAGCATTGGCTAGAGATCATTGCAGACTTCCGCCTTCTCTCTTTACATACAATCACACACATGTGGGAAAAGAGATATATGTATATGTGTGTTATTATATATATTGTAATATGTATTATATAATCTATATGTATTTGTGTGTCCAGTAGATATAGCATTTGAGTCATTAAAAAAGATAAAACCTGCTCATTTAGACAGTGGTCTCTGACTTAAGGCAGGCTTTCTCCTATATTGGGTGATTTGAGCAACTGATTGCCAAAGAAAGCTTGACTGGAGTTCAATGAGGGTGCCTCATTTATATACACACCCCTCCACACACATA